>WNWK01007502.1:0-93360 GCA_009830355.1 Cherax destructor | reverse complement strand
GCGACCCATAGCCTCGGAAAGTGGATAAAAAGGCCAAAAAAGAAAATTTGGGTATCTTCCGAAGCTATTTGAATTTTCCCATTTCCCCTACAACCCCATTTTTTTTTTTTTTTACCAATAGGTATATTTTATTACATAATATGGTACAAAAATTTAAGAAATACATTTTGATATAAGATGGATATACAGTACACAGTGGAGAACAGTAATACATTTGTTACAGTTTGTCACTGATTATAAGGGAAAATCTCACCCAGCTCATACAGCATCATTCCCCCCTCTGAACAGCAGGTGAGTCGCGAACAGAAAACTAGCTGCCCTGGGATCCCTAGTTACCCTGTTGAGTCTTTGCCCAGCTTTTTGAGGAACTTAGATGCACTTTTTTCCCCAGACCCAAAGAGTCTATGAGCCTAGGGGAACAAACATAAAGCTGGACAAGTTCTCTATATTTTCTCGATTTCGGACTCCTTGAAGGGGCAGCTCCCCCTCCTTCCTCCCTGGTGTTTTGGGAGATAGGTAGCCCACACCACCTGCTTGCCGTCTTCCCTTGAAGGGGATACATCTGGACGTTTTGGGCCATCAGATCTGCATAGTTGGGGTGGTTCCCTTTTGCTTTGCATCCGGTTGTGAAAGGGCCCCCTTTTATATTATTAACCTTTTCATGCTTGCAAATTTTTCCCCCATTTACGACACACAAGACCATGGTCCCAAATCGGCTGTTTCCCTCCAAAACCCCTGTGTTGGCGAGAATAGGGGGGCAAGTCGAAGGGCAACACAAATGAGGATGGTCTTGGGTCGAGGCGTGTCCCAAGGCTAGGGGGGAACACCAAAAGAAAACCCCCGCATGATTGGAAACAGCCTATCCAGGGCTTTTTAAAACTGTGCGGCCATGGTGCTGCCCCCAAGGCCTATCAAGGTCGGACTGGCACCATGCTTCTTCCTCACTCGGGCGGCCTACCTATGAGACAGGTTCACCCTTGTGGCCCCCGGTCCCCCATGCTCTGCCCTGATCCACACCTTGCCAAAAAACAGTCTAGTCATCAAATTCTGCACCTACGCAAATTCACTGCCCAGACGCAAGAGCAAGAAAATAGGGGTAATGGTAAAGCAGGGGTTTCCCGGCAGAGGTGGAGGGGACCCCCACAGTCGATCATCCGACCAAGCCAGTCATACCCAGGCATTTGCTGGTTATAGATCACCCTAGCTTCCATCTCAGGGCCCGGTCGAGCATCGTCCATGTTTTTCCCTAAATCAGGACAGGGCGCATCTCCAGCCCCACCCCAAGAGCTGTGTGTTCATCTCCTACCTACAACCTCCAGCATTCTCCTTCCCCCTTCTGCATCCAGCAGCTCTCTACCCCCTTTCCTCCCAAGAGACCGAGGGGGGGCTTTGGTGTGTTGGTGTTGGTCTCCTCCAAAGGGGCCGCCCCCGCCTCCCACACCACCACCACCTACTCTCCACTTCTCTTTATGTTTCTACGCCCCCTATACCCAGCTGCGCCTGTTTTTTGTTTTCCAGTTCTTAAAGGGCCTTTCCCCGGCTTACCCGTGGAACCCATCGTGTTTGTCCGCCGGCCAGGCCCCTTCGTGCCCCCAGCCCCCTGTTCCTCGTCCTTCAATTTTCCCCCTTCCTCCAGCTACAGAAGTGATTTTTTTTTTTTATTCCCCAAGTATCTTAAAATTTTCCCCCCAGTGATAACTGTAAAGTAAAATTTTAGTAATTGTTGCGTCTCTTGCAAAATCTGGTATCCTGCCTAGTTCTGTTGTGTAGAAATTTCCCGTGCCCGTTTGCGCCCAAGCCAGGCAGCACGCCCAGACACGTTCCCAGTGTAAACACAACGCCGCCCAGCTAAGTTCTGTGCCCTTTATTAAAATCCATCCCTTTCTCAGAGCCCTACATTTTTCCAGTTCTTACCAAGTGTTGCACAAGATTATTCTATTGAAGAAACCCATAGAAGTTCCCAAGTGCTCAAGGCATTCAACGTACACACCTGCCTATTTTCCTTTTTCCATGCAATAAAATAAGTAAACAGTGATCCCCGCATTTTCTAAGAGTTTGTACTTATTTAATTTTGCCAGTGTAGTTTTATTTTTTTTTTAATTCAAAATTGTACTAGACATACATTTTTCCAGTGTCTCAATTAATTTTTTTTCTCCATATTATTTCTTTGCCAATTTTTGTTTAGGCCATTCACCTGTGTTTTTATTCTGTTAATGTTTATGCCTTGTCATTGAGTGATTTATCATTTCCCTGTTATTGAATTTTCAGGAACCTGCTTATTTGCCATTATTGCAATAATTACCTGTGAAATTCCATACTTTTGAACCAGAATTTACTTAAAAATTTTTTTTTTCTTGTGTCAGTGTAACTCATTTTGCCACCTGTAACTTTTTGCCCCTATTATTATTGATTTTATCATTTTTTATTTTACTCATTGCCTTTTTTGTGAAATTCAGTACTTCTTGATACGGTAAATTTTTGACTGTTTTATTCCATTGAAGATTGATTTTATTAATTGTTTTCACCTTACCTTGCTCAAGTAAATTCATATTTTTCTTTGCCATACCTAATTGCAACGCCAGCACCTGCAACATTTTGCTGTGTGTTGAGCAAGCCTGCACTGAGTACATGTATGTAAACCCAGTTTTCATTTTAATTTGCAAACTTTTTTTAAATTTCCCTGTAAACATAAGAACAAAAGAAAGAAGGCCCACTGCAGCGGGCCCCACTGGCCCATGCGAGGCAGGCCCAAAACCTAACGGCTTAAGCCAATGCCCCGACCCAGCCAGGTCAGGTTACATTCACTTAAGGAAGGAGCACTGCATCTGACCTAGTAGCACAACCTAGTCAGGACCAATTCACCCCCAACCGCACCCACTCATATAATTGTCCAGCCGACCACCTGGTCAGGTCACTTCCACTTAAGGAATTAGTACAGGTCAGGTTACATTCACTTAAGGAAGGAGCACTGCATCTGACCTAGTACAAGCTCACACCCATCCACACCCACTCATGTATTTATCTAACCTATTTTTAAAACTACACAACGTCTTAGCATCTATGACGGTACTCGGAGTTTGTTCCACTCATCCACAACTCTATTACCAAACCAGTGCTTTCCTATATCCTTCCTGAATCTGAACTTTTCCAACTTGAAACCATTGCTGCGAGTCCTGTCTTGGTTGGATATTTTCAGCACGCTATTTACACCCCTTTGTTTATTCCTGTTTTCCATTTGTACACCTCAATCATATCCCCCTAATCCTACGCCTTTCCAGAGAGTGCAGATTCAGGGCCCTCAGTCTATCCTCATAGGGAAGATTTCTGATACATGGGATCAACTTTGTCATCCTCCTCTGTACGTTTTCCAGTGCATTTATATCCATTCTGTAATACGGTGACCAGAACTGTGCAGCATAATCTAAATGAGGCCTAACCAAAGATATATAGAGTTGAAGAACAACCTGAGGACTTCTGTTATTTATACTTCTTGATATGAAGCCAAGGATTCTGTTAGCTTTATTGCGAACACTTATGCACTGTTGTCTAGGCTTCAGATTACTACTAACCAGAACTCCTAAATCCTTCTCGCAATTACAAGTAATAAGATCTATATTATTCAGCTTATATGTGGCATGGTTATTGTCCTGCCCAACATTTAGAACTTTGCATTTGTTTACATTAAACTGCATCTGCCACTTCTCCGACCACTGCATCAGTCTATTCAAATCATCCTGGAGTGCTCTAATGTCCTCGTTTGAATGAATTGGACGGCCTATTTTGGTGTCATCAGCAAATTTACTTATGCTACTATTATTCCCTCATCTATGTCGTTTATGTAAATTGTAAACAACAGGGGCCCAAAACTGACCCCTGTGGAACACCGCTTGAGACACGCCCCCATTCTGATTTCTCTCCATTTATGCAAACTCTCTGCCGCCTATTAGTCAACCATGCCTCTACCCAGGAAAAATTTCTCCTCCTATTCCGTGTGCCTTAAGTTTCCTCAGTAGCCTCTGATGTGGAACTTTATCGAAAGCCTTACTGAAGTCCATATACACAATATCATATTCATTACCATGATCTACTTCCTCAAACACCTTAGTGAAAAAAGTTAGTAAATTCGTAAGACATGAACGCCCCTTTGTAAAACCGTGTTGAGATTCATTAATCAATTTATGCTTTTCAAGATGGCTACGAATTGCCTCGGCAATTATTGATTCCATAAATTTACCAACTATGGAGGTAAGGCTTATTGGTCTATAGTTCGAAGCTAAGGACCTGTCACCTGCCTTGTAAATAGGTATTACATTTGCCCTTTTCCACTTGTCTGGCACTATGCCAGTTTGTAGTGATATATTGAAAAGATTTGCCAAAGGTTTGCTAAGTTCCTCTTTACATTCCTTTAAAACTCTTGCAAACAGTTCATCAGGGCCTGGGGATTTGTTAGGTTTTAATTTCTCTATTTGTCTGAGGACCATGTCACTAGTTACCCCAATCGAGCATAGTCTGTTATCTTCCAGTTCTACATAATTTATTATTTCTGGAATTCTGCTAGTATCTTCCTGAGTAAAAACTGAGAGGAAGTAAGTATTGAAAATTTCACACATATCCTTATCACTGTCCGTGATCTGTCCTAGTTACTCTTAACTGGACCTATCTTGTCCTAATCTTACTTCTATATCCTGTATTACTTGTTACAGTTCATTCATTTTCATGAAATTTCTTGCCAGTTATCTCTGCTTTTGTTCTGTGACACCCCAGCAATTAATTCACTTGTTCCAAAATTTACCTTGAGTTTCAGAGTGTACCATTCTTTTTTGACGTAATTCACGCATTTGTTAACAAATAAGCAGTTCTTCAGTAATACCGTGTTGTGTCTCTCTGACTCTGTGTTGAGTTCTAGCCGTTTGCATATCCATTCTTGCTTTGACCCTTTCCTTTCTCGTGACTTATTTTGTGCTTATAACTGACGCTATGACTCGAACGTAGCATCTTGTCGCGCACCACGGCAAGCGCTCCTGCCCGGAGCCCGAGCAGCGGAGCCCTCCAGTAGTTCGGGGAAGAGACGCGCCAAAAAAAAAATCCCGCAAAGAGATAGTCACCCTATCGGAGTCGCTGTATTCCGCCCCTGTCCGGAAATGCATTCCGCCCCTGGGCAGCGACACGCATGCCGACAGCACGGGAAACAGAGTGCCTTGACGCTGGTGTCGCGACTCGAACCGCACCTTCCAGGACGTCGAGCGCTCCAGCTGCGCGAGCCTCTCCAGCAGCCGGGACTCCGACGACTCAGTGGCCCGCCATGCCTTCATGTTCGGTATGACAGCCCGTGTGGACCTCGTAGAGTCCACACTTCATCGGAAGCCTATTCAGCTTTCCTTGATACAGGTTGAGGTTAACATTGTCCGCTCCCACCCTCTTCCGTACATTGGTCTCCATGCAGCCATGCTGACCGAGCCGTCTGCTATTCAGACATTGCGAGGCGTTTCAGGTAGCCCTCTCACGGTCCGTGGTTAGCAACCTTAGAATTTGCGATCCATGATCCAAGTGGTCAGCAAAGTTCTTAGTTGTTGATGACATCGTCTTCCCGGCGATTTGCTCATCGGTTTCAAGACCATGGCAGACCTTAAGATCCGTTAGATCCAGCTAAGTGGAGCGGATTTTGACGGAGGGACGCACCCTTCTGGGGTGTGCGCTGGGTTCCACTACCTGCCACTCCGTCTCTGAGTACATCCAGTGCTGAATCATTGGAAACCCGGGTCCGTCGCGCACCCTCCGTGAGGTCGGCCTCTTGTCCTGACCAACCTCATAAGAGAGCCGTTCTCGTCACCTCCTGACCATCAGCGCGCAGTTATCAGTGAAACCCAGTCTGGGGACGCCCATTCTGACCATCACTCTAACTCTCGCTGTTGTAGAGATGACGTTGTCAAGCCGCAGTCCCTGTCGGCAGGCGACTGGTCTGACTCGTGTCATGGCATCAGCGAGCAGAGTTACTGCCTGTACAAAGTATGACGTCACTTTGTCGGCTAATTCGCTCACTCCTGTTACGGTGTATGTGACAAGAGCTTTCGAAGGAATCATGTGCTAGTCGACACACACCAGAGTCAAGGGCCTCTCTTGAGCCGTCCTTGCACACTGTGCGTCGGGCAAGTTGCAAGTCCTTGTCGTAACTTGCATAGTCGAGAATTCCCCCTGAGGAAGGGATACTTCACTTGTCGACCTCGCAGGTTCCTCTCCCGGTGAGAGTGGAGGAGAAATCCCAGCCGACGTTCTTGTAAGTGCAGTCCTCCCAGGTGAGTCCGCTACTAATTCTTCCGTCACCCGGCCAGTGCAGGAAGATGATCAAGCTATGACAGACTACCCTGAAGAAGTTCCACAACTTCCCAGGTTCTCAATCGCCACGCACTCCGTCGCTTAGATGGCGAGTCCATGGGTCTGACCCCGCTTATGTCTCACCATATTCCGCTTGATAAAGGTACTAAACCCATTTACGTGCCCTGCGTATCGTTTGCCGCATGCGCAAAGAGTGTTTGCTGACGAACTCATTGCAAAGATGCTCCGCGATGGAGTTATCGAGAGTCCATTTCCCGTGGAATGCCCCCTCTAATCCTAGTTCCCAAGAAAGATGGAACATGGCGTCCTGTTATAGATTACAGGAAGCTGAATGCCTGTACCATCCCAGACCGATTTCCATTGCCAGTTCTGAATGACCTGTTACAGAACATTGGCGATAACAAGGTTTTTTCACTCTTGATCTTCTTCAAGGGTTTTGGCAGACCCCTCTTGATGACCAAGCAAAGAACTAACAGCGTCTCTACGCCTACTGGTCATTATCAGTTCAAAAGAATGCCCTTCGCTTGGGAAGCCCAATCACGTTCAGTCGTCTAATGACAACGATTTTCCGTACTCTCCTAGGTGGCACGCTCATGGTCTACCTAGACGATCTCATTGTGATGTCCCAAGATGTTCCTACTCATCTTGTAAAGCTTGGCTGGTACTGAGAAACTAGCCAACTAATCTTAAGGTGAAGCTTTTAAATGCCAGTTCCTAAGAGGAAATAAAGTTTCTGGCCACGTAGTAACTCAGAGCGGCATCAAGACAGACGAGTCTAAAATCTGGCTGTGCAAGTTCCCAGACCTACGACGGCGGATACTGTCCGCTCCTTCGTAGGCCTAGCCGATTCTACCGCACCTTCATAGCTCGGTTTCTCCACTTAGCTGCACCCTTGACGCAGCTCCTTAAGAAAGATGTTCCTTTTAGTGGACGTGTGACCAAGAAAGAGCTTTCGTCACACTTAAGAATAGGTTAACATCAGCCCCAGTCCTTAGGTTCCCTGATTTCACCGAAAGCGTTCACCTGACGACAGATGCCAGCAAAGTTGGCATCGGTGCAGTCTTGTCGCAGGAATCTAATGGTAAGCAACAGCCAATAGCTTAGCTAGCCGTGTTCTTACCAAAGCTGAAGTCAATTACTCTGTGACAGAGCTAGAAGCCTTAGCCATCGTCTGGGCTTTGAACCACTTCAGAGATATTATTTACCAGTATCCTATCAAGATTTACACGGATCATCTGCCGTTATTATCCCTTTTTGCAAACAAGAATCTCTCTGGGAAACATGCTCGGTGGTCTCTCACCTTTAACGACTACAATCCCGAAATCTGCTATGTACCGGGTAACAAAATGTCGGGCTGACGCCTTGTCGAGGCATATAGCCTTGTCAGTGCAGACAACTCGTTCTCCGTCGAGGACCTAGAGAGAGCCCAACGGCAGGACCCCGGGGTGGTCACCAGTCCTTCGATTCCTAACCAAGGAGGACGTGGGCCCGCGAGTCAAGTCGCCCGTCCGCCCGACAGACTTAGTGGTCAATCAAGGAGTACTGTGTCGTGTAGCTCGACTAGTGGACCCCGGCAGAACCGTACACCAACTGGTGATACCGGAGTCCCTGGTGCCC
The DNA here is from genome assembly GCA_009830355.1 of Cherax destructor. Classification (NCBI taxonomy): domain Eukaryota; kingdom Metazoa; phylum Arthropoda; class Malacostraca; order Decapoda; family Parastacidae; genus Cherax; species Cherax destructor. Next base: position 85,410 of record WNWK01007502.1, on the reverse strand, counting down.
ACGACTCTCAAGTTGATCCACGATGTCCCAGGCGCAGCGCACCCCGGGAAGGACCGCAGCATCAAACAGGCTAGAATGAAATATTTCTGGCCTAAGATGGCAGCGGAAAGTGCCAAGTATGTACACCAGTGTGTCGTTTGCTTACAACACAAGGGTACTGTCACGGGTCCCAATCCCATTCTGAAGTATCCCATTACAAAGGGCCCTGGGAGAGAACTTCTGTCGACCTGTTGACGAATTTCTCGACTCGGAGAAGGGTAATAAACACCTGCTTGTAATGGTAGATAACTTGACGCGGTACTTGCGAGTTGTACCCATCCCTGACAAAACGGCCGAGACAGTCGCAAATGCTTTCCGTGAGCGTATCGTTCTCCGTCATACCTGCCCACGTGTTCTCCTGTCAGACAATGGGTCGGAGTTCATAAATGCCACAATGAAGGACCTTGTTCCAGGTTTGACATTCACCAAGCACCAGTAGCTCCACGTCACCCGGCGAGTAATGGTCTTGCTGAACGTACAAACCGCAAAGTTCTGGAGGTGCTCAGAGTAACCGTTAATCCGAGTTGTACTAATGGGATGACGCTATTCCAGATGTTCAGTGTACATTGAACTCTTCCCTCAACAGCTCGATTGGCGAGACACCCCATTTTGCCTTGTACGGCTATGATAAGCGTTTACCATGTCGAAATCCTGTTTGCTCCGCCTAGCCCAATCTATGACGCCGATAACACCGGTATAGTTAAGATCGGACCACACAGCTTGTTTTCCAGCGAGTACGTGAGAACCTAATAAAAGCCACAGATAGGTTCACGCCTGATCGCAACGCCCACGCTAAGGAAAGTAAGGTGGAACCAGGTTGCAAAGTTATGTTGCTCAACCCAACACAGACCCTGGTATGCATAAACTTGTCCCCAAGTTTGTCGGACCCTACCGTGTCCACGCAGCTCCGCGGCAATAAGTTCGAGGTGAGGGAGATAGCTACCGGAACTATCAGAGAAGCTCACCTTGACCACATGAAGTATATTGATCATGTGCAAGCTGAAGCAGAGCTGGAATCGCGGGCATTGCAAAGCCACAATCAGACTCAACCTAGTGACAACCCGTCTAGTTCTTCACCCGCTATCCCTACGACAGATGACAGTCCTGTAAGGCTCCATACTTATGGCCTGAGACCCGACAGCAGTACATTTCTGTGACATTGACATACCTACTGACTTGTCCGACTCCTACGCTAGCTACGCTAATTGTTTGCTTGCAGAAATGGGGATTAATGCACACATTGTATAGTTAGTAAATAATGGAGTCAGGGTGGACAACACCATGTAAATACGTAAAATTTATTCTTAGAGGGTACCCGTAGTATAATGAATTCCATGGAAATAATGTTATTGTGAGTATGTGCACCCAGTGTGTCTTGTAAAGCCTGTATAAAGGCAAGGGCAATATCGCCTTTTGAGTTAAATGTCACACCTTAGGAAATGCTACTGTCAGTCATTGTTTGCAGATGTGAGGATGCTACAGCGCTCATGGATGTGCAGTCAATTTGGGACGTCTGGCCCTGTGGACAACCTGTATATAGAAGACTCTAGTTCCTGTGTCAGCGTTGGCTTGTTCTGTCTTCTGTCCAGCTGTGCGGGCAGGCCGATTTTCTCTTCCCCGACTCACGTAGGGGAGAGTTTTTTCGGCCTGCACCGGCAATTTCCTATTGTAAATGTCAGGTGACCGGAGCAGTTTCCCCCTGGGTAACCTTGCTTGCTTGTTTACACCTTCTGCCGCCAGTATTGTCGTGTCGAGACGACACGCGGTAGGTGGCCGAGCGGATGTAAACAGCCTACCCAGAGGCTGTTTCAAACTGCGCGGCACTATGGTGCTGCCCTCTATAGGCCTATCAAGGTCGGGCTGGTCAGCCATGCTTCTCTCTCACTTCTACGGCCTACCTCACTGAACCAGGTTCTACCCAACTGGCTCCCGTCCCCGCACTCTGTCCCCGTGTATTCCTACACCTTGCCATTAATAAACTGAGTCTAGTCATCGGCCGTATCTCTGCACCTACGCTACCATTCTACTGCCCAAAGTAAGCAGCCAAGAAGTTAGACTTAACATGTCTGTCAGGATGTAGTTGTGACTGTCAGGATGTTGTTGTGACTGTCAGGATGTTGTTGTGTCTGTCAGGATGTTGTTGTGACTGTCAGGATGTTATTGTGTCTGTCAGGATCTTGTTGTGTCTGTCAGGATGTTGTTCTGTCTATCAGGATGTTGTTCTGTCTATCATGATGTTGTTGTGTCTGTCAGGATGTTGTTGTGACTGTCAGGATGTTATTGTGTCTGTCAGGATGTTGTGACTGTCAGGATGTTGTTGTGTCTGTCAGGATGTTGTTGTGACTGTCAGGATGTTATTGTGTCTGTCAGGATGTTGTTGTGTCTGTCAGGATGTTGTTCTGTCTATCAGGTTGTTGTTCTGTCTATCAGGATGTTGTTGTGTCTGTCAGGATGTTATTGTGTCTGTCAGGATGTTGTTGTGACTGTCAGGATGTTGTTGTGACTGTCAGGATGTTGTTGTGTCTGTCAGGATGTTGTTGTGTCTGTCAGGATGTTATTGTGTGTGTCAGGATGTTGTTGTGTCTGTCAGGATGTTGTTGTGTCTGTCAGGATGTTGTTGTGACTGTCAGGATGTTGTTGTGTCTGTCAGGATGTTGTTGTGACTGTCAGGATGCTATTGTGTCTGTCAGGATGTTGTTGTGTCTGTCAGGATGTTGTTGTGACTGTCAGGATGTTATTGTGTCTGTCAGGATGTTGTTGTGTGTGTCAGGATGTTGTTGTGACTGTAAGGATGTTGTTGTGTCTGTCAGGATGTTGTTGTGTCTGTCAGGATGTTGTTGTGACTGTCAGGATGTTGTTGTGTCTGTCAGGATGTTGTGACTGTCAGGATGTTGTTGTGTCTTTCAGGATGTTGTTGTGACTGTCAGGATGTTGTTGTGTCTGTCAGGATGTTGTTGTGACTGTCAGGATGTTATTGTGTCTGTCAGGATGTTGTTGTGTATGTCAGGATGTTCTTCTGTCTATCAGGATGTTGTTCTGTCTCTCAGGATGTTGTTGTGTCTGTCAGGATGTTGTTGTGACTGTCAGGATGTTATTGTGTCTGTCAGGATGTTGTGACTGTCAGGATGTTGTTGTGTCTGTCAGGAAGTTGTTGTGACTGTCAGGATGTTGTTGTGTCTGTCAAGATGTTGTTGTGTCTGTCAGGATGTTGTTGTGTCTGTCAGGATGTTGTTGTGACTGTCAGGATGTTGTTGTGTCTGTACTCACCTAATTGTACTCACCTAATTGTGGTTGCAGGGGTCGAGACTCAGCTCCTGGCCCCGCCTCTTCGCTGTCTGCTACTGGGTCTCTGCTCTCCCTGCTCCATGAGCTTTATCATACCTTGTCTTAAAACTATGTATGGTTCCTGCCTCCACTATATCTTTCTCTAGTCCATTCCACTTCCTGACTACTCTGTGGCTGAAGAAAGGTTTCCTGACATCCCTTTGACTCATCTGAGTCTTCAGCTTCCAGTTGTGTCCCCTTGTTTCTGTGTTCCCTCTCTGAAACAACCTGTCACTATCTACCTTGTCAATTCCCCGCAGTATTTTGTATGTCGTTATCATGTCTCCTCTGACCCTTCTTTCCTCCAGTGTTGTTAGTCCTATTTCCCTCAACCTTTCTTCATAAGACAGACCCCTGAGTTGTGGAACTAACCTTGTCGCAAACCTTTGCACTTTCTCTAGTTTCCTTACGTGCTTGACCAGGTGTGGGTTCCAGACTGGTGCTGCATATTCTAGTATGGGCCTGACGTACACGGTATACAGTGTCTTGAACGATTCCTTGTTAAGGTAACGGAACACTAATCTAAGGTTTGCCAGACGCCCATATGCTGCCGCAGTTATCTGGTTGATTGTGCCTCCGGAGACGTGCTAGGCGTTATACTCACTCCAAGGTCTTTCTCCTTTGCCGAGGTTTGTAGCCTTTGTCCGCCTAGCTTGTACTCTGTCAGCGGTCTTCTTTGCCCTTCTCCGATCCTCATGACTTTGCATTTGGAGGGATTGAATTCGAGAAGCCAACTGCTAGACCAGATGTCGAGCTTGTCCAGGTCTGTTTGCAGCCCTGCCTGCTCCTCTTCCGATGTGATTCTCCTCATTATTTTCACATCATCCGCGAATAAGACACTTCTGATTCTATGCCGTCCGTCATGTCATTTACATATACCAGGAATAACACTGGTCCTAGGACTGACCCTGCGGTACACCACTCGTCACAGGCGCCCACTGTGATACCTCACCACGCACCATGACCCGTTGTTGCCTCCCTTTGAGGTATTCCCTGATCCATTCCAGTGCCCTTCCTGTTATACCTGCTTGTTCTTCCAACTTCTTTACTAATCTCATGTGAGGAACTGTGTCGAAGGCCTTCCTGCAGTCCAGGAAAATGCAATCAACTCACCCTTCTCTCTCCTGCCTTACCTCTGTTACTTTATCATAGAACTCTAGGAGGTTTGTTACACAGGATTTGCCTTCCCGGAATCCATGCTGTCTGGTGTTTATTATCCTGTTCAGCTCGAGGTGCTCCACCATTCTTTTCCTGATGATTTTCTCCAGGACTTTGCACACTATACATGTAAGTGACACCGGTCTATAGTTTAGTGCCTCTTTTCAGTCACTACGTGACTGTCAGGATGTTGTTGTGTCTGTCAGGATGTTGTTGTGACTGTCAGGATGTTATTGTGTCTGTCAGGATGTTGTTGTGTCTGTCAGGATGTTGTTCTGTCTATCAGGATGTTGTTGTGTCTGTCAGGATGTTGTTGTGTCTGTCAGGATGTTATTGTGTCTGTCAGGATGTTGTTCTCTCTATCAGGATGTTGTTCTGTCTATCAGAATGTTGTTGTGTCTGTCAGGATGTTGTTGTGTCTGTCAGGATGTTGTTGTGTCTGTCAGAATGTTGATGTGACTGTCAGGATGTTATTGTGTCTGTCAGGATGTTGTGACTGTCAGGATGTTGTTGTGTCTGTCAGGATGTTGTTGTGACTGTCAGGATGTTATTGTGTCTTTCAGGATGTTGTTGTGTCTGTCAGGATGTTGTTGTGACTGTCAGGATGTTATTGTGTCTGTCAGGATGTTGTTGTGTCTGTCAGGATGTTGTTCTGTCTATCAGGATGTTGTTCTGTCTATCAGGATGTTGTTGTGTCTATCAGGATGTTGTTGTGTCTGTCAGGATGTTGTTGTGACTGTCATGATGTTGTTGTGACTGTCAGGATGTTGTTGTGTCTGTCAGGATTTTGTTGTGTCTATCAGGATGTTATTGTGTTTGTCAGGATGTTGTTGTGTCTGTCAGGATGTTGTTGTGACTTCCAGGATGTTATTGTGTCTGTCAGGATGTTGGTTTGTCTGTCAGGATGTTGTTGTGACTGTCAGGAAGTTATTGTGTCTGTCAGGATGTTGTTGTGTCTGTCAGGATGTTGTTGTCTCTGTCAGGATGCTGTTGTGTCTGTCAGGATGTTGTTGTGTCTATCAGGATGTTGTTTGTGTGTCAGGATGTTATTATGTCTATCAGGATTTGTGTGTGTGTCAGGATGTTGTTCTGTCTATCAGGATGTTGTTCTGTCTATCAGGATGTTGTTGTGTGTGTCAGGATGTTGTTGTGTCTATCAGGATGTGGATAATTGGTTCAGAAAACCAACAAGATGATAAACGAGGAGAAATTTTCACGAAGATCGTGCAAAATAGAGACAGAAAATAAATGTTCTAGCTTTTTAAAATGCAACAAATATGTCGCATATTGAAATATTGGCAATGATGATGCAATGCCAAGTATATTTTTCACCACAAATATCAGAGTTACGTCTCAACTATTTTTTACTTTTTTGCATTTTACTCCCGTGGTTTGCAAAAATAGAGAGGAATATAGCCAATATTTTCACTTGGGTTTATAAAACAATGACACTTGAATATCTATTGTAAAAATCATAATGATCGGTTCATAAAAAAGGTACAACAACACGTGTTGTTTTTTAACGTATAGGCCTATTGTAGTGACGTCATCATCACCTTATTTATTATAATTGTCATAACTACGTTTATAATTAGACATACACCAGAAAGTTGCTAGATGTAGGAACTATGAAATGTATGAAATAGGAAGTAGTAGTGTATGAAAGAGGAAGTAGTGTATGAAAGAGGAAGTAGTGTATGAAAGAGGAAGTAGTGTATGAAAGAGGAAGTAGTGTATGAAAGAGGAAGTAGTATGAAAGAGGAAGTAATGTATGAAAGAAGAAGTAAATGTATGAAAGAGGATGTAGTGTATGAAAGAGGAAGTAGTGTATGAAAGAGGAAGTAGTGTATGAAAGAGGAAGTAGTGTATGAAAGAGGAATATGTATGAAAGAGGAAGTAGTGTATGAAAGAGGAAAGGTATGAAAGAGGAAGTAGTGTATGAAAGAGGAAGTAATGTATGAAAGAGGAAGTAGGTATGAAAGAGGATGTAGTGTATGAAAGAGGAAGTAGTGTATGAAAGAGGAAGTAGTGTGATGAAAGAGGAAGTAGTGATAAGAGGATGTAGTGTATGAAAGAGGATGTAGTGTTGACCAAACCTTCTTTATCTCTTGGTGATCCTCCCTTCCACAGAACTTGACCTGCTGACCAAACCTTCTTTATCTCTCGGTGATCCTACCTTCCCACCAAGAATTTTTTTTTTTTTTTTTCATCTTATATCTTATTTTAAAGTTGTTATATTATGTTAGGTTTCTTATATTTAGTTATATTATATTAGGTTTTGTTATATTATGCTATGTTACTACGCTGTTTACCTATCAGGGAAAATCCCAAAAAAACCACTGTGAAAATATAGTGAACTTACAAGAGCATTCCCCTGATTTCTCAGGCGATTTTCACAGTAGTTGTTTGATATTGTGTTCTGTTTAATGTGATCTTATGATTTTCAGAATATAGTATCACTTTTCCAGTCTTAGGGAGGTAAGTGGACTGTACTATGTCAAGTGGTGGTGGCAAGTGGACTGTACAATGTCAAGTGGTGGTGGTAAGTGGACTGTACTATGTCAAGTGGTGGAGGTAAGTGGACTGTACTATGTCAAGTGGTGGAGGTAAGTGGACTTACTATGTCAAGTGGTGGTGGCAAGTGGACTGTACAATGTCAAGTGGTGGTGGTAAGTGGACTGTACTATGTCAGTGGTGGAGGTAAGTGGACTGTACTATGTCAAGTGGTGGAGGTAAGTGGACTGTCCTGTCAAGTGGTGGTGGCAAGTGGACTGTACAATGTCAAGGGGGGGTAAATGGACTGTACTATGTCAATGGTGGAGGTAAGTGGACTGTACTATGTCAAGTGGTGGTGGCAAGTGGACTGTACAATGTCAATGGTGGTGGTAAGTGGACTGTACCCCATGTCAAGCAGTGGAGGTAAGTGGACTGTATATGTCAAGTGGTGGTGGTAAGTGGACTGTACAAGTCAAGAGGTGGTGGTAAGTGGACTGTACTATGTCAAGCGTGGAGGTAAGTGGACTGTACTATGTCAACTTGTGGTGGTAAGTGGACTGTCTATGTCAACTTGTGGTGGCAAGAAAGGGCTGTACTAAGTAAGTGGTGGGGATAAGTGGACTGTACTATGTCAACTTTGTGGTGGTAAGTGGACTGTACTAAAGGGCAAGTGGTGGTGAAGTGGGTTGTACTATGTCAATAGTGGGGGTAAAATGGACTGTACTATGTCAAGTGGTGGTGGTAAGTGGACTGTACTATGTCAAGTGGTGGTGGTAAGTGGACTGTACTATGTCAAGTGGTGGTGGTAAGTGGATTGTACTATGTCAAAGGTTGAGTGGTAAGTGGACTGTACTATGTCAAGTGGTGGTGGTAAGTGGACTGTACTATGTCAAGTGGTGATGGTAAGTGGACTGTACTATGTCAAGTGTGGTGGTAAGTGGACTGTACTATGTCAAGTGGTGGTGGTAAGTGGACTGTACTATGTCAAGTGGTGGTGGTAAGTGACTGTACTATGTCAAGTGGTGGTGGTAAGTGGACTGTACTATGTCAAGTGGTGATGGTAATGGACTGTCTATGTCAAGTGGTGGTAAGTGGACTGTACTTGTCAAGTGGTGGTGGTAAGTGGACTGTACTATGTCAAGTGGTGGTGGTAAGTGGACTGTACTATGTCAAGTGGTGGTGGTAAGTGGACTGTACTATGTCAAGTGGTGGTGGAAGTGGATTGACTATGTCAAGTGGTGGTGGTAAGTGGACTGTACTATGTCAAGTGGTGGTGGTAAGTGGACTGTACTATGTCAAGTGGTGGTGGTGGAGGCAAACAATATTCACAGCTTCAAGAATAAATTTGATCAATCCTTGTAGACGAAATCAACAAAACCGGTAAAATTATGAAGCGGGTCCAGGAGCTATGAATCAACCACTGTAAAAACAATTTTATTAATTAGACGACAACTTAAAAGTCTTGTCTGAGTTTTGTTTGTTTCACCAGAGTTAACATGATGCTCATGTTAGTGTTTTGTTTATGTCATTGTTGTTCATGCCAATGTTGTTCATTTCAGTGTTGTTCCTGTCAGTGTTGTTCCTGTCAGTGTTGTTCCTGTTCAGTGTTGTTCATGTCAGTGTTGTTCATGTTAGTGTTGTTGATGTTAGTGTTGCTCATGTTATAGTGTGTACTTCATGTACATCACCAACTATTATTTTCAAGAGAAACATCAATGTTGTTCATTCATTAATGTAAAGTGACACTAATGTTGTTCATTATTAAAGGAACACCAATGTTGTTCATTATTAAAAGTGAACACCAATGTTGTTCTTATTGTGTTCATCATAGTGAACATTAATGTTGTTCTTGTATGTGTTCATTCATCATAATGAACGTTATTCTTGCTCTTGGTGATGATAGCCATTTTGCATATATCTGTATATTCATTTGTATATAGATGCTCATATGTTCAAAATACACGTATACATTTAAAAATTATACATACATACATACATAAATAATCCGCACATAGGAAACAATCTTATGAAGACTTTTCAGTGGGACTTGGACCATTAACTAGTCACAGGGAAACACAAAAGCTTGATAATGATGATAATATATTCACCAGGAACTAAGTCCAGACACGAGTCTTCCCCAGATGGTGACCCCTCACTGTCTGCTGAAGGTGTGTCGGTGTTTGTACACTTGACGTACATATTTATGTGTACATGTGTGTGTGTGTGTGTGTGTGTGTGTGTGTAGATTAGAGTACAGTAGAAGTAAAAGTGTGAGGTGTGGGTGCGTGTTTATTTGTGTTTACATACCAGTAAAACTGAAAGGAGAGAATTATACGCATTGTTGAATATTTGATACAAAGGATTTTGTGTGTGTTTGTGTTGCTTTATTCGTGATTCTGTACGTATGATGTGTGTGTAGGATGTATATGAGTGTATAGAAGAGTGCGCCTTGTGAATCTTTGCTTACCATACAAATAATGAAGATCAATAACAAGAAAAAGATAACTGATATCAAATAATTACAGTTACCATGCAAGAAACTCAAAGGTTCACACACCGACACTAATCTACGCACATAAAAACGTTCACAAATACACTTACACAACTAAATAATTGAACAAGCTATAATTGACATAGGTACAATATTAAATATAAATATATGTTCAAAATTATCATTGAGTGGCCACTCCTTGGTGGGCTGAACTGGGATAGAGATCTCTCTTGTCTCAGGTAGTCGACGTTCGGGTCTGTCAGGTGGATGTTATTACAGAGCGCAGATTTTCTGCGTGTCCTCCTCTGTAATAACATCTACCTTTGTATACTATTAATACACTTGTGTAGTAATATATATGAACAGTGCTTCAAGGGTGGCTAAAACTGCTGACCTCAGGGAAGTGGTGAAGGGTGTATGGATGAACACTTGGAACCACTGACCTGGGTGGGACTGCTGACCTCAGGGAAGTGGTGAAAGGTGTATACCTGGACCCAATTACCTGGGGTGGGACTTGTGACCTCAGGGAAGTGGTGAAGGGTGTGGATGAACACTTAGAACCACGGACCTGGGGTGTCACTTGCTGACCTCAGGGGAAATGGTGAAAGGTGTATACCTGGACCACGTACCTGGGGGGGACTTGCTGACCTCAGGGAAGTGGTGAAGGGTGAATACCTGGAACTTCGGACCTGGGGTGGGACTGCTGACCTCAGGAAGTGGTGAAGGTGGGATACCTGGAACCATGGACCTGGGGTGGGACTGCTGACCTCAGGAAGTGGTGAAGGTGTATACCTGGAACCCTCGGACCGGGGTGGGACTGCTGACCTCAGGGAATTGGTGAGGGTGTATACCTGGATCCACGGACCGGGGGGGTGGGACTGCTGACTTCAAGGAAGTGGTGAAGGGTGGAATGAACATTTGGGAAACCCACGGACCTGGGGGACTGCTGACTTCAGGGGTGGGCATCAACTTAAAGGGGAAGGAAGAATCCGGGGCCCCGGATAAATTTCCCCCGGAGCTTAGATGCAAGAGGTAGGATAGAATGGGAAAGGACAAGGGTGGGGTAAAGACTTAGATGAAATAGTGTAGGTTGGGGGAGTGGGAAGGGAGAATATCTGAGGGGACACAGAGGGGACTCCTGGACTCATGGACCTGGGGATGCAAGATTCCGGGAGTAGGATAGGAAGTGGGGAAGGAGAATATCTGGGGGGCACAGATGGACTCCGGGGAAACATGGACCTGGGGAAGAATTAGATGCAAGATTACTTAGAGGGAAAGGAAAGGGGGGAAGGGAGAATATCTGAGGGGACACAGATGGACTCCGGGACTCATGGCCCTGGGAAAGACTTCGATAAAATTCTGAGTGTAGGGGGGGGAGAATATCTGAGGTGAAAAGATGGACCCTGGATACATGGGCCCTGAGGAAACATAAAAAACAAGAAGTGGGTGGGTGGACCTTAAGAGAACCATGGCCTCCACGTGGCAAGGTCGGGATCTCTGAGTGGTCAAAACAGCACATACTCCTGCTACTACTACTAATAATAATAATTACCACAAGAGACTGCAGGAGAGCTAAGGACCCAAAGGTGTAAAATCAAAAACACAGGGGAGAGGGAGGGAGTTAACTGAAGGTCAGAACACACTAGGCAGAAAAAAAAAGGAAAACGAAGAGAGAAATGTGGAGAAAATGTATGGAGAAGAAAGGATCATGTCAAGTCACGAGTGTTATTAAGTCTGGAGCATCTGACAATGAAAGGGGAGACAAAGACAGAACAGACAGAGACAAAGCCGGATATTATTCATAAAAGGGAAAGCGAGGGTTGTGAAGGCTAGGAGATTTGCATAGTAGAAATAGTAGAAAAATAGAAAGTAGAAGAGATAGTAGTAAAGACCCACGAGGGTAGGACCAAAATCACAGGGAAAGGGGAGGGGAACTGAAGGACAGAACACACTAGGCAGAAAAATGGAGAAACGGCTGCTCTCTCTCTGACAGATTTAAGAGCACAAAAAGTATTAGATTCGCCGTCTCCAGTAATTCTCTTTTCTGTCATGTTAGAGATCACAGTCATCCTACTAGTGGTCCTCTGCCAAATTTATATATAGTTTTGCTCGATTCCTGCAGTGACCGATTTTTGGTCATAATACTGACACCATTTCTACTACTACTACGATTCCCCTCCTTTTCTATCTCTTGTGGCAAAAAATACTCTCCTTCTACCTCTACTACTAATTCTCCTCGCCTATAAAACTTCTGTCAGACGTCAGGTGTTCAACACACCTTCAGAGAATCCCTTGAGTTGTTCTGGCACTCGGGCAGTGGCCTGAATGCCAGGCATGGCTCAGTTGGAGTTGACTCACAGTGCCCTTGTCATTGGGCTGTAAACAGTGCTCCACTTGACACAAGATAACTCACCTCACCCTTGCAGAAGGCTCACTTTGCCTTTGTTATGGGGCTGCCCCGCCATAAGGCCGGGTCACCACATAGAGACGACCCGGGCCAGGACCCATACTGGCAAACCTACCTGAACATGGTCTCTTCTGTCAGTGTGACTTGTGAATGGTCCAAGAAGGACACTAGTCACAGTGTTGTTATTGATTAAATACCACTCCTTCGTGGTTACAATAATATATATATATATATATATATATATATATATATATATATATATATATATATATATATATATATATATATATATAAATATATATATATATATATATATATATGTCGTGCCGCTTAGGTAAAACTGGTCAATTAGCAAGAACTCATCAAAAATTAAGTCCTTTCGAAAAATTTCTCTTATACGTTTAAAGATATATTTTTAATTTATGTTAATGTAAGAATTTATAATTTTGTACCAAGGAAACTTTGAAAACTTACCTAACCTTATTACAACAAGCGCAATTTAATTTAGCCTAACCCAACTAAATATATTTTAGATACGTTAACATTAATTTAATAATAAACAAACACAATGAAATATATTTTTCATTATGTTCAGAATGATTTTGGCGAAATTATTGCATACCAATTTTCACTTGTCTTATATGGCAAGGTGAACGTTGCTATTTAAGCCAAAATCGCAAGTTTTACCTAATCGGCACGACATATATATATATATATATATATATGTCGTGCCATTAAGTAAAACTCAATCAATTAACAAGAACTCATCTAAAATTAAGTCCTTTCTAAAATTTTCTCTTATACGTTTAAAGATATATTTTTTTTATTAATGTTAATGTAAAAATTTATAATTTTATTACCAAGAGAAACTTTGAAAACTTACCTAACCTTATTACAACAAGTGCAATTTAATTTAGCCTAACCCAACTAAATATATTTTAGATAAGTTAACAATAATTTAAAAATAAACAAACACAATGAAATATATTTTTTCGTTATGTTCAGAATGATTTTCGCGAAATTATTGCATACACAAATTTTCACTTGTCTTTTATGGCAAAGTGAGCGTTGCTATTTAAGCCAAAATCGGCACGACATATATATATATATATGTCGTGCCGATTAGGTAAAACTGGTCAATTAGCAAGAACTCATCTAAAAGTAAGTCCTTTCTAAAATTTTCTCTTATACGTTTAAAGATATATTTTTTTCATTTATGTTAATGTAAGAATTTATAATTTTGTACCATGAGAAACTTTGAAAACCTACCTAACCTTATTACAACATATATATATATATATATATATATATATATATATATATATATATATATATATATATATATATATATATATATATATATATATATATATAAAATAAAATATATATATATATATATATATATATATATATATATATATATATATATATATATGTCGTGCCGATTAGGTAAAACTGGCCAATTAGAAAGAACTCATCTAAAATTAAGTCCTTTCTAAAATTTTCTCTTATACGTTTAAAGATATATTTTTTTCATTTATGTTAATGTAAGAATTTATAATTTTGTGCTAAGAGAAACTTTGAAAACCTACCTAACCTTATTACAACAAGCGCAATTTAATTTAGCCTAACCAACTAAATATATTTTAGATACGTTAACATTAATTTAATAATAAACAAACACAATAAAATATATTTTTTCGTTATGTTCAGAAGGAGTTTGGCGAAATTATTGCATACACAAATTTTCACTTGTCTTATATGGCAAGGTGAGCGTTGCTATTTAAGCCAAAATCGCAAGTTTACTAATCGGCACGACATATATATATATATATATATATCGTGCCGATTAGGTAAACTGATCAATAACAACAACTCATCTAAAATTAAGTCCTTTCTAAAATTTTCTCTTATACGTTTAAAGATATATTTTTTCATTTATGTTAATGTGAGAATTTATAATTTTGTACCAAGAGAAACTTTGAAAACCTACCTAACCTTATTACAACAAGCATTAATTTAAAAATAAACAAACACAATAAAATATATTTTTATCGTTATGTTCAGAATGATTTTGGCGAAATTGCATACACAAATTTTCACTTGTCTTATATGGCAAGGTGAGCGTTGCTATTTAAGCCAAAATCGCAAGTTTTACTAATCGGCACGAATATATATATATATATATATATATATATATATTTCGTACTCGATTAGGTAAAAATATTAGGTACAAAATTATAAATTCTTACATTAACATAAATGAAAAAATATATCTTTAAACGTATAAGATAAAATTTTAGAAAGGACTTAATTTTAGATGAGTTCTTGCTATTTGACCAGTTTTACCTCTTCGGCACTACATATATATATATATATATATATATATATATATATATATATATATATATATATATATATATATTTTTACATATAAATGCTTTATTAATAGACAGAATACATTTATAAAACACACAAACATGAACATGAATACAATGGTACAATATGTCAAAGATTAGAATCTCCTCCAGCTCCTCGAAGCCGGACGCGAGCCGAGTATGCAGCATGCGTTTCCCCTCTGGATGGCCACGCTGAGACGCTGGAACATGAACGTGGCTGCCCTTGGGTCCCTGGTGGTGTCGATGAGTCTGGAACCCAGCTCTTTAAGGAAACGTGTTGCATTTTTTCCCCACGCTCCCAAGGTCTCCGATCCCACTGGGACAAATTTATACTGTTGGCTTATGTCCCTGTACTGCCGATCTTGTACTCCTCTCTGTGGTCAGCAGCTCCTCCCTGTCGCCCAACACTGTGATGGATGTAGGTGTCAGCCAGTGTCGACACAGCAGGTATAATCCCATGCTAAGAGCTTGCCATTCTTCCAAGGATAGATGGTGATCCCGTCGGGGCGGTTTGCTGGGTTGTGGGCATTGTTGGCTGCTAGTGATCGAGGCTCTCTCTCGGCTGGGCATCCAGCTGTAGCGAGGGTTCTCTTTATGATGTCGTTGACCTCATTGTGTCTTGCATGCCAACCCTTGGTTTTAGAACAGTTAAGACCATGTAGACCATATTGGTCGGCTTGCGCATCGCCGCAAATACACGTATATTCCGTGTGAATGGGGCAGCAAGGCGCAGAGCCACTGCATACGAAGGGTCTTAGGGTCCAGGCGTGTTCCCATGGCCGAAATGGGAACTGTTTGGAGGAAGTCCCCAGAGTGAGGTGCACTCACGGCTAGGAGACGGGCAGTCTCCTGTCTGATGTTACGGCCCTGAGCATATTGGCAAATATCTTTTCAACAATGGGGCTGTCCCAGCTTGACTGTTTGTAGGCCTGTTCTTCACTAGGTTTTGGTGTTGGAGCAGCAAGAGTCTCCCATTCAGTGATGGCACTGGTGTAGCTAGGGTCCTGTATTCCTGCTGAATCACTGAGGTTGTATGGAAGAATTTGTTTTATTAGCTCATTTGATGCTATGGAAGAGGATAAGAAGGCTGGTAGGGCAATCTGGGAGGATTTGCGTACTCCCAGCCCCCAAGTCGACTGGAAGTGAAGCTGCAACCACTGTCCATCTTCGAGGGAAAGATTCAATACACTCTCTAGCATGGTCTTGAGGGAGAGAGTCGTATTCCTCGAGTTTCGGCTGTTGAAGGCTGGGAACATCTCAGGAAGTATGTAAGTTTTGGGATTGACAGGCACCTGGTGAGTAGGTAGAAGGGATCATTGTATCAATGTCTTTCATCCTACCTTCCATCGTCCTGAGGTCGGAGATTTTTTTTCCCGGACCAGATCGATGGCATTGGGCCCAAGGGAGCACCAAGGAGAGTGCTGTTGGCTGGATCGATATCTCGTGCCCCTGGTAAAACAGCCTAATATATATATATATAATATATATATAATATATATATATATATATATATATATATATATATATATATATATATATATATATATATATATATATATATATATATATATATATATATATATGTCGTGCCGATTAGGTAAAACTGGTCAATTAGCAAGAACTCATCTAAAATTAAGTCCTTTCTAACATTTTCTCTTATACGTTTAAAGATATATTTTTTAATTTATGTTAATGTGAGAATTTATAATTTTGTACCAAGAGAAACTTTGAAAACCTACCTAACCATATTACAACAAGCGCAATTTAATTTAGCCTAACCCAACTAAATATATTTTAGATACGTTAACATTAATTTAATAATAAACAAACACAATAAAATATATTTTTTTCGTTATGTTCAGAATGATTTTGGCGAAATTATTGCATACACAAATTTTCACTTGTCTTATATGGCAAGGTGAGCGTTGCTATTTAAGCCAAAATCGCAAGTTTTACCTAATCGGCACGACATATATATATATTTTTTTAATATTAACACATCAGCCGATTCCCACCAAGGCAGGGTGGCCCGAAAAAGAAAAACTTTCATCATCATTCACTCCATCACTGTCTTGCCAGAGGGGTGCTTTACACTACAGTTATAAAACTGCAACATTAACACCCCTCCTTCAGAGTGCAGACACTGTACTTCCCATCTCCAGGACTCAAGTCCGGCCTGCTGGTTTCCCTGAATCCCTTCATAAATGTTACTTTGCTCACACTCCAACAGCACGTCAAGTATTAAAAACCATTTGTCTCTATTCATTCCTATCAAATACGCTTACACATGCTTGCTGGAAGTCCAAGCCCCTCGCACACAAAACTTCCTTTACCCCCTCCTCCACCCTTTCCTAGGCCGACCCTACCCCGCCTTCCCTCCACTACAGATTTATACACTCTCGAAGTTATTCTGTCTCGTTCCATTCTCTCTACATGTCCGAACCATCTCAACAACCCTCCTCAGCTCTCTGGATAATAGTTTTGGTAATCCCGCACCTCCTCCTAATTTCCAAACTCCGAATTCTCTGCATTATATTCACACCACACATTGACCTCAGACATGACATCTGCACTGCCTCCAGCCTTCTCCTCGTTGCAACATTCATCACCCATGCTTCACACCCATATAAGAGTGTTGGTATAACTATCTCTCATACATTCCCTTCTTTACTTCCATGGACAAAGTTCTTTGTCTCCACAGACTCGAAGTGCTCCACTCACCCTTTTTCCTCATCAATTCTATGATTCACCTCATCCTTCATAGACCCATCTGCTGACATGTCCACTCCCAAATATCTGAATACATTCACCTCCTCCATACTCTCTCCTCCAATCTGATATCCAATCTTTCGTCACCTAATCTTTTGTTATCCTCATCACCTTACTCTTTCCTATATTCACTTTCAATTTTCTTCTTTTACACACCCTACCAAATTCATCCACCAACCTCTGCAACTTCTCTTCAGAATCTCCCAAAGCACAGTGTCATCAGCAAAAAGCAACTGTGACAACTCCACTTTAATTTAATTCTTTATCTTTTAACCCCACACCTCTTGCCAAGACCCTCGCATTCACTTCTCTTACAACCCCATCTATAAATATATTGAACAACCACGGTGACATCACACATCCTTGTCTAAGGCCCACTTTACGGGGAAATAGTCCCCTCCCTCCTACACACTCTAACTTCAGCCTCACTATCCTCATAAAAACTCTTCACTGCTTTCAGTAACCTACCTCCTATTCCATACACCTGCAACATCTGCCACATTGCCCGCCTATCACCCTATCATACGCCTTTTCCAAATCCATAAATGCCACAAAACCTCTTTACCCTTATCCAAATACTGTTCACCTATATGTTTCACTGTAAACACTTGGTCTACACACCCCTACCTTTCCTAAAGCCCCTTGTTCATCTGCTATCCTGCTTTCTGTCTTACTCTTAATTCTTTCAATAATAACTCTACCATACACTTTACCAGGTACACTCAACAGACTTATTCCCCTATAATTTTTGCACTCTCTTTTGTCCCCTTTGCCTTTATATAAAGGAACAATACACGCTCTCTGCCAATCCCCAGGTACCTTACCCTCTTCCATACATGTATTAAATAATAGCACTAACCACTCCAAAACTATATCCCCACCTGCTTTTAACATTTCTATCTTTATCCCATCAATCCAGCTGCCTTACCCCTTTCATTCTACCCAATGCCTCACGAACTTCCCCACACTCACAACTGGCTCTTCCACACTCCTACAAGATGTTATTCCTCCTTGCCCTATACACGAAATCACAGCTTCCTGTCTTCATCAACATTTAACAACTCATCAAAATATTCCTCCATCTTCCCGATACCTCTAACTCTCCATTTAATAACTCTCCTCTCCTATTTTTAACTGTCAAATCCATTTTGTTCCTAGGCTTCCTCAACTTATTAATCTCACTCCAAAACCTTTTCTTATTTTCAACAAAATTTGTTGATAATATCTCACCCACTCTCTCATTTGCTCTCTTTTTACATTGCTTCACCACTCTCTTAACCTCTCTTTTCTCTCCATATAATCTTCCCTCCTTGCATCACTTCTACTTTGTAAAAACCTCTCATATGCTAACTTTTTTTCCCTTACTACTTACTCTCTTTACATCATCATTCCACCAATCGCTTTTCTTCCCTCCGCACCCACTCGCCTGTAACCACAAACTTCTGCTGAACACTCTAACACTACATTCTTTAACCTACTCCATACATCTTCGACCCCATTGCCTACCTCTCACTAGCCCATCTATCCTCCAATAGTTGTTTATATCTTACCTAACTGCCTCCTCTTTTAGTTTATAAACCTTCACCTCTCTCTTACTTACTGCTTCTATTTTCCTTGTATCCCATCTACCTTTTACTCCCACTGTAGCTATAACTAAAAAGTGATCTGATATATCTGTGGCCCTCTATAAACATGTACATCCTGAAGTCTACTCAACAGACTTATATATATATATATATATATATATATATATATATATATATATATATATATATATATATATATATATATATATATATATATATATATATATATATTTAAATGTCGTGCCGATTAGGTAAAACTGGTCAATTAGAAAGAACTCATCTAAAATTAAGTCCTTTCTAAAATTTTCTCATACGTTTAATGATATATTTTTTTCATTTATGTTAATGTAAGAATTTTTAATTTTGTACCAAGAGAAACTTTGAAAACCTACCTAACCTTATTACAACAAGCGCAATTTAATTTAACCTAAGCCCAACTAAATATATTTTAGATACGTTAACATTAATTTAATAATAAACAAACACAATGAAATATATTTTTTTCGTTAGGTTCAGAATGATTTTGGCAAATTATTGCATACACAAATTTTCACTTGTCTTATATAAGAAGAGCGTTGCTATTTATAGCAAAATCGAAGTTTTATTAATCGGCTTTGACATATATATATATATATATATATATATATATGTCGTGCCGATTAGGTAAAACTGGTCAATTAGCAAGAACTCATCTAAAATTAAGTCCTTTCTAAAATTTTCTCTTATACGTTTAAAGATATATTTTTTTCATTTATGTTAATGTAAGAATTTATAATTTTGTACCAAGAGAAACTTTGAAAACCTACCTAACCTTATTACAACAAGCGCAATTTAATTTAGCCTAACCCAACTAAATGTATTTTAGATACGTTAACATTAAATTAATAATAAACAAACACAATGAAATATATTTTTTTCGTTATGTTCAGAATGATTTTGGCGAAATTATTGCATACACAAATTTTCACTTGTCTTATATGGCAAGGTGAGCGTTGCTATTTAAGCCAAAATCGCAAGTTTACCTAATCGGCACGACATATATATATATATATATATATATATATATATATATATATATGTCGTGCCGATTAGGTAAAACTGGTCAATTAGCAAGAACTCATCTAAAATTAAATCCTTTCTAAAATTTTCTCTTATACGTTTAAAGATATATTTTTTCATTTATGTTAATGTAAGAATTTATAATTTTGTACCAAGAAACTTTGAAAACCTACCTAACCTTATTACAACAAGCGCAATTTAATTTAGCCTAACCCAACTAAACATATTTTAGATACGTTAACATTAATTTAATATTAAACAAACACAATGAAATATATTTTTTCGTTATGTTCAGAATGATTTTGGCGAAATTATTGCATACACAAATTTTCAGTTGTCTTATATGGCAAGGTGAGCGTTGCTATTTAACCCAAAAATCGCAAGTTTTACCTAATCGGCACGACATATATATATATATATATATATATATATATATATATATATATATATATATATATATATATATATATATATATATGTCGTGCCGATTAGGTAAAACTGGTCAATTAGAAGAACTCATTTAAAATTAAGTCCTTTCTAAAATTTTCTCTTATACGTTTAAAGATATATTTTTTCATTTATGTTAATGTGAGAATTTATAATTTTGTAAAAAGAGAAACTTTGAAAACCTACCTAACCTTATTACAACATATATATATATATATATATATATATATATATATATATATATATATATATATATATATATATATATATATATATAGTCGTCGATTAGGTAAAACTGGTCAATTAGCAAGAACTCATTTAAAATTAAGTTCTTTCTAAAAATTTTCTTATACGTTTAAAGATACATTTTTTTCATTTATGTTAATGTAAAATTTATAATTTTGTACCAAGAGAAACTTTGAAAACCTACCTAACCTTATTATAACAAGCGAAATTTAATTTAGCCTAACCCAACTAAATATATTTTAGATACGTTAACATTAATTTAATAATAAAAAAACAAAATGAAATATATTTTTCGTTAAGTTCAGAATGATTTTGGCGAAATTATTGCATACACAAATTTTCACTTGTCTTATATGGCAAGGTGAGCGTTGCTATTTAAGCCAAAATCCAAGTTTTACCTAATCGGCACGACATATATATATATATATATATATATATATATATATATATATATATATATATATATATATATAATGTCGTGCCGATTAGGTAAAACTGGTCAATTAGCAAGAACTCATCTAAAATTAAGTCCTTTCTAAAATTTTCTTTATACGTTTAAAGATATATTTTTTCATTTATGTTAATGTGAGAATTTATAATTTTGTACCAAGAGAAACTTTGAAAACCTACCTAACCTTATCACAACAAGCATTAATTTAATAATAAACAAACACAATAAAATATATTTTTTTCGTTATGTTTAGAATGATTTTGGCGAAATTATTGCATACACAAATTTTCACTTGTCTTATATGGCAAGGTGAGCGTTGCTATTTAAGCCAAAATCGCAAGTTTTACCTAATCGGCACGACATATTGTAAGAAAAGTGAATGCGAGGGTCTTGGCAAGAGGTGTTGGGCTAAAGGATAAGAAGCAAATACAAAGTGGAGTTGTCACAGTTGCTTTTGCTATGACACTGTGCTTTGGGAGATTCTGAAGAAGCTGCAGAGGTTGGTGGATGAATTTGGTCGGTGTGTAAAAGAAGAAAATTGAAAGTGAATATAGGAAAGAGTAAGGTGATGAGGATAACAAAAGAATAGGTGACGAAAGATTGATATCAGATTGGAGGAGAGAGTATGGAGGAGGTGAATGTATTCAGATATTTGGGAGGGACATGTCGGCGGATGGGTCTATGAAGGATGAGGTGAATCATAGAATTGATGAGGGAAAGGGTGATGGAGCACTTCGGAGTCTGTGGAGACAAAGAACCTTGTCCATGGAAGTAAAGAGGAATGTATGAGAATAGCTATACCAACGCTCTTATATGGGTGTGAAGCATGGGTGATGAATGTTGCAACGAGAGAAGGCTGGAGGCAGTGGAGATGTCATGTCTGAGGTCAATGTGTGTGTGAATATAATGCAGAGAATTCGGAGTTTGGAAATTAGGAGGGGGTGCGGGATTACCAAAACGATTGTCCAGAGAGCTGAGGAGGGGTTGTTGAGGTGGTTTGGACATGTAGAGAGAATGGAACGAGACAGAGTGACTTGAGATGTATAAATCTGTAGTGGAGGGAAGGCGGGGTAGGGGTCGCCTAGGAAAGGTTGGAGGGAGGGTAAATGAAGTTTTGTGTGCGAGGGCTTGGACTTCCAGCAAGCATGTGTGAGCGTATTTGATAGGAGTGAATGGAGGCATATGGTTTTAATACTTGACGTGCTGTTGGAGTGTGAGCAAAGTAACATTTATGAAGGGATTCAGGGAAACCGGCAGGCCGGACTTGAGTTCTGGAGATGGGAAGTACAGTGCCGGCACTCTAAAGGAGGGGTGTTAATGTTGCAGTTTTATAACTGTAGTGTAAAGCACCCTTCTGGCAAGACAGTGATGGAGTGAATGATTATGAAAGTTTTTCTTTTTCGGGCCACCCTGCCTTGGTGGGAATCGGCCGATGTGTTAAAAAAAAAAAAAAATATGTCGTGCCGATTAGGTAAAACTGGTCAATTAGCAAGAACTCATCTAAAATTAAGTCCTTTCTAAAAAATTCTCTTATACGTTTAAAGATATATTTTTTTCATTTATGTTAATGTAAGAATTTATAATTTTGTACCAAGAGAAACTTTGAAAACCTACCTAACCTTATATCAACAAGGACAATTTAATTTAGCCTAACCCAACTAAATATATTTTAGATACGTTAACATTAATTTAATAATAAACAAACACAATGAAATATATTTTTTTCGTTATGTTCAGAATGATTTTGGCGAAATTATTGCATACACAAATTTTCACTTGTCATATATGGCAAGGTGAGCGTTGCTATTTAAGCCAAAATAGCAAGTTTTACCTAATCGGCACGACATATATATATATATATATATATATATATATATATATATATATATATATATATATATATATATATATATATATATGTCGTGCCGATTAGGTAAAACTGGTCAATTAGCAAGAACTCATTTAAAATTAAGTCCTTTCTAAAATTTTATCTTATAAGTTTAAAGATATATTTTTTTAATTTATGTTAATGTAAGAATTTATAATTTTTACCAAGAGAAACTTTGAAAACCTACCTAACCTTATTACAACAAGCGCAATTTAATTTAGCCTAACCCAACTAAATATATTTTAGATACGTAACATTAATTTAATAATAAACAAACACAATTAAATATATTTTTTTCGTTATGTTCAGAATGATTTTGGCGAAATTATTGCATACACAAATTTTCACTTGTCTTATATGGCAAGGTGAGCGTTGCTATTTAAGCCAAAATCGCAAGTTTTACCTAATCGGCACGACATATATATATATATATATATATATATATATATATATATATATATATATATATATATCGTGCCGATTAGGTAAACTGAATCAATTACAAGAACTCATCTAAAATTAAGTCCTTTCTAAAATTTTCTCTTATACGTTTAAAGATATATTTTTCATTTATGTTAATGTGAGAATTTATAATTTTGTACCAAGAGAAACTTTGAAAACCTACCTAACCTTATTACAACAAGCGCAATTTAATTTAGCCTAACCCAACTAAATATATTTTAGATACGTTAACATTAATTTAATAATAAACAAACACAATAAAATATATTCTTTTCATTATGTTCAGAATGATTTTGGCGAAATTATTGCATACACAAATTTTCACTTGTCTTATATGGCAAGGTGAGCGTTGCTATTTAAGCCAAAATCATAGTTTTACCTAATCGGCACGTATATATATATATATATATATATATATATATATATATATATATATATATATATATATATATATATATATATATATATATATATATATATATATGTCGTACCGATTAGGTAAAACTGTCAATTAGCAAGAACTCATTTAAAATTAATTCCTTTCTAAAATTTTCTCTTATACGTTTAAAGATATATTTTTTCATTTATGTTAATGTAAAATTTATAATTTTGTACCAAGAGAAACTTTGAAAACTTACCTAACCTTATTATAAGAAGCGCAATTTAATTTAGCCTAACCCAACTAAATATATTTTAGATACGTTTACAATAATTTAATAATAAACAAACACAATGAAATATATTTTTTCGTTAGGTTCATAATGATTTTGCGAAATTATTGCATACACAAATTTTCGCTTGTCTTATATGGCAAGAAGAGCGTTGCTATTTAAGCCAAAATCGCAAGTTTTACCTAATCGGCACGACATATATATATATATATATATATATATATATATATATATATATATATATATATATATATATATATATATATAATATATATATATATATATATATATATGTCGTGCCGATTAGGTAAAACTGGTCAATTAACAAGAACTCATTTAAAATTAAGTCCTTTCTAAAATTTTCTCTTATACGTTTAAAGATATATTTTTTCATTTATGTTAATGTAAGAATTTATAATTTTGTACCAAGAGAAACTTTGAAAACCTACCTAACCTTATTACAACAAGCGCAATTTAATTTAGCTTAACCCAACTAAATATATTTTAGATACGTTAACATTAATTTAATAATAAACAAACACAATGAAATATATTTTTTCGTTATGTTCAGAATGATTTTGGCGAAATTATTGCATACACAAATTTTCACTTGTCTTATATGGCAAGGTGAGCGTTGCTATTTAAGCCAAAATCGCAAGTTTTACCTAATCGGACGACATATATATATATATATATATATATATATATATATATATATGTCGTGCCGATTAGGTAAAACTTACGATTTAACTTAAATAGCAACGTTCCCTTGCCATATAAGACTAAGTGCAATTGTGTATGCAATAATTTCCAAATCATTTTAAATAACGAAAAAAATATATTTCATTGTTTGTTTATATTAAATTAATGTTAACTATCTAAAATATATATATATATATATATATATATATATATATATATATATATATATATATATATATATATATATATGTCGTGCCGATTAGGTAAAACTTGCGATTTTGGCTTAAATAGCAACGCTCACCTTGCCATATAAGACAAGTGCAAATTTGTGTATGCAATAATTTCGCAAAAATCATTTTGAACATAACGAAAAAAATATATTTCATTGTGTTTGTTTATTATTAAATTAATGTTAACGTATCTAAAATATATTTAGTTGGGTTAGGCTAAATTAAATTGCGCTTGTTGTAATAAGGTTAGGTAGGTTTTCAAAGTTTCTCTTGGTACAAAATTATAAATTCATGCATTAACATAAATGAAAAAATATATCTTTAAACGTATAAGAGAAAATTTTAGAAAGGACTTAATTTTAATTGAGTTCTTGCTAATTGACCAGTTTTACCTAATCGGCACGACAATATATATATATATATATATATATATATATATATATATATATATATATATATATATATATATATATATATATATAATACAGTCGGAAAGAGTTATAAAAAGTCATCATCATCAGGTTCAGCTTTCTCATGTTTTTTTTTTTTTAAATCCTGGAAATCATAGGATTAAGTTAAGAATGTGTAGGCTTGAAATTTCTGACAAAAATAATAGCATTCCGCTTTGTTTAAGTCTTGTGAAAAAATCTGAATTCGTACAGCCTGTCAAGGGGACAGTTTTACCTCACTATCTTTGAAAATAAGAACTAATTATTTGATATTTGTAAAGTACACAAGGGAACTAGTACAAAGTATGTGATATGTATAAAGTACACAAGGGAACTAGTACAGATAAATCAATAAAGAAGACCGCAGCAAATTATGGGAAACTAAAATTTAAGTAATGTTTTCCTGCAGCAGTTATTTGGATCATGTACTTAGTATGATATTCACCATAAGGTCTTTCTCCTTGAGTGAGGTCTGCAGCCTTTGCCACATCATTCCGAGCCTGCACTCCGTCTGCGGTCTTCTTTGTTATTCAACAAGCTTCATAACTTTACACTTAGTGAAGTTAAACCCCAGGAGTCATTTGTCACACCAGGCTTGTAGCATGACCATATATCTTTGTAGACTTTGCTGTTCCTCGTTCGCTTGTACTTTCATCATTAGTTTCATATCGTCTGTAAACATGGATACGTCTTGCTCTATCCTTTCTGTGTGTGTGTGCGTGTGTGTGTGTGTGTGTGTGTGTTTGCCAATTTACTCCTGCCAGGTACACAACGAAAAAACTATATTTTTACCCATACAAGAACAGAATGAACATACTGTGAATTATTCCAATTATGTGTTCTACTTTCCCATGTTACCTAAGAATAATGTAACTTTCCAGCCGTACACTTACATCAATATCTTGTGGTTTATGTTGTCTCAGTAAGTGACGCACCATTCTTCATTCCTCAAAGTTTAATCATGCGTCTTCTCCCAAGAGAATTATTAACTTTCCCTGGCATTTCCAAACACGCTATCCCAACACAAACCACACTCCACACTTACAGCCCCCACCCCACACTACACTGTAGAATCCCACAGCACACTGCCACATAGTGTTGGAGAGGAAGGTGAAGGTATGGTACACCAACACTGATGGAATAACGAATAAGTGGGAGGAGTGGCACGAAAGAGTCAAAGACACCGGACATCATAGCTCTCACAGAAACCAAGCTCACAGGAATGATAACTGATGCCATCTTTCCAACGGGATATCAGATCCTAAGGAAGGACAGAGGGAACATAGGGGGTGGAGGAGTGTCACTGCTAAATCAAAAACCGATAGTAATTTCATGAGCTGGAGAGAGAAGACAGAGGAGAAGCAAGAGATTGCATAATAGAAACACTTCAGTCTGGAGGTCCCAAGCTGGTAATTGCAGTGATGTATAACCCACCACAGAACAGCAGGAGGCCAAGGCAAGAGTATGATGAGAGTAAAAGAGCGATGGTTGACACAATGGCTGAAGTGGCCAGAAGGCTTTATGCGAGCAGGGCAAAGCTGTTGATTATGGGTGACTTCAATCACAAGGATATCGACTGGGAGAACCGGGAGCCACATGGGGGCCCAGAAACGTGGAAGGATAAGATGAAGGAGGTAGTACTGGAAGGATGAACCAGCGAGACTGGACCTAGTATTCACCTTGAGTAGTACAGATATTGAGGCCATCACATATGAAAGACCCCTCGGGGCCAGTGATCACGTGGTTCTGAGCTTCGAATACATAGTAGAGTTACTAGTGAAGAGGGAAGCAGGAAGGGCAGGACGAATGAAGCCAAACTACAAAAAAGGGGACTACCCAGGCATGAATAATTTCCTGCATGGGATTGATGGGCTGAGGCCTGGTCACAGACCGGGCCGCGGGGGCGTTGACCCCGGAACTCTCTCAGGTAAACTCCAGGACAAAGAACTGGCAGGGAAGTCAGTAAACGAGATGATATAATATGTGACAACAATATGCAAGGAAGCTGAGGAGAGGTTTGTGCCCAAGGGCAACAGGAAAAACGAGAAAGCCAGGATGAGCCCATGGTCTACATAAAGGTGCTGAGAGGCCAAAACCAAGTGTGCTAGGGAATGGAAGAAGTATAGAAGGCAAAATACCCAGGAGAATAAGGAGAGTAGTAGTAGAGCCATAATTGAATATGCACAGGTAAGAAGGGAGGTCCAACAACAATACGAAAATGACATAGCAGCAAAAGCCAAATCTGACCCGAAGCTGTTGTACAACCACATCAGGAAGAAAACAATAGTCAAGGACCAGGTAATCAGGATGAGGAAGGAAGGAGGGGAGGTCACAAGAAACGACCACGAAGTATGTGAGGAACTCAACATGAGATTCAAAGATGTGTTCACAGAGGAGACAGAAGGGACTCCAGAAAGACGGAGAGGTGGGGTACACCACCAAGTGTTGGACACAATACATACAACCGAGGAAGAAGTGAAGAGGCTACTAAGTGAGCTAGATACCTCAAAGGCGATGGGGCCGGATCACATCTCTCCATGGTTCCTGAGAGTGGGAGCAGAGGTGCTATGTGTACCACTAACAACAATCTTCAATACATCTATAGTAACAGAGTGACTACCTGAGGTATGTAAGACAGCAAATGTAGTCCCAATTATTACGGTCAAACTGGTAAAAGTCTTGAACTAAGAATAAAACAAAATAAAATAGAGCATTAGAACTGGACAAGACTCTAATGCTCTATTTATTCATGTGAGAGATTTTAACCATCCAATTGATTTTCAAAATGCTGAGAAAGTTGTATCAAGCAAGTCCATTGTTGAAAGGAATATAATAGAATCATGTTTCATTAAAAGCAGTTTTGAACATAATATGAATATTTCTTTTGGTTTATATAAATTTGATTCATTTATAATTAATAATATTTGGGAAGAATTTAATGACAAATCTTAATTCTTGGGAAGAGTTTCAGGTCCTCTTCACAGAGTCGGGCGATGTCACGCTACTGTGAGGTGTGGTCTTTGTTAGTATGATGTGACTGTGAGGTGTAGTCTTGCCCCTTTATAAGCCTTCTTGTTATGTTTTGTTTTATAGTTCCTTGATAATGTGAGTAGTCACGAAAACGCTTGGAATTCCTCTATTTTTTCATAGTGGTTGTCTTGCATATTTTGATATCACGTGTTTACTGTGACCTTTTTGCATATATATATATATATATATATATATATATATATATATATATATATATATATATATATATATATATATATATATATATATATATATATATATATATATATGTCGTGCCGATTAGGTAAAACTGGTCAATTAGCAAGAACTCATTTAAAATTAAGTCCTTTCTAAAATTTTCTCTTATACGTTTAAAGATATATTTTTTCATTTATGTTAATGTAAAAATTTTAGTTTTGTACCAAGAGAAACTTTGAAAACCTACCTAACCTTATTACAACAAGCGCAATTTAATTTACCTTAACCCAACTAAATATATTTTGGATACGTTAACATTAATTTAATAAAAACAAACACAATTAAATATATTTTTTCGTTATGTTCAGAATTATTTTGGCGAAATTATTGCATACACAAATTTTCACTTGTCTTATATGGCAAGGTGAGCGTTGCTATTTAAGCCAAAATCGCAAGTTTTACCTAATCGGCACGATTATATATATATTTATTATATATATATATATATATATATATATATATATATATATATATATATATATATATATATATATATATATATATATATATATATATATATTTAGTTGGTTAGGCTAAATTAAATTGCGCTTGTTGTAATAAGGTTAGGTAGGTTTTCAAAGTTTCTCTTGATACAAAATTATAAATTCTTACATTAACATAAATGAAAAAATATATCTTTAAACGTATAAGAAAAAAATTTAGAAAGGACTTAATTTTAGATGAGTTCTTGCTAATTGACCAGTTTTACCTAATCGGCACGACATATATATATATATATATATATATATATATATATATATATATATATATATATATATATATATATATATATATATATATATATATATATATATATATTCACAAACACTGATCTCTGGCCGACGGATGCCAAGGTATTGGACCAGTGTGGTACGGTCGGTAAAGCACTGCGTACCTTGTCATGAGGTTCGTAGGTTCGAGTCTCCGTCGGCCAGAGATCAGTGTTTGTGAATATTTCGCCTGCTCTTGCGAATTCCTAGCATATATATATATATATATATATATATATATATATATAAAAGTGACATGACCCAGCACTAGGAAATATTTGACAAAGTTTCGAAACTTATCTAACAAGTATGTCCTAGCGTTTGCTAGGTGTCTTTTTAAATAATTTGTCTGTATCAATTACGAAGGAGAGAGACACTCAGAAACTTAATGGGTCTGTATTTCAAACCCCTACTGGTGTCCATTTGAGCAGAAACACAAATGAAAGAAAAACATGAATTTATAGAAAGGCTGAGCTAGCAGTAAGAACTGTGTCTAAGCTGTCAGTGGTGACAATTGGGCAGGATGAGGTGTATCTTCTCTCCTTAAATCACTGGACCAAGAAAATCTGTGGACTCAGATAAGTTGAGCCCAAGATTGCTGAGTAGATATTTAGAAAAGCAAGCAGCACCTCTAGCTCGCATCTATCAGCACTCCCTATAACAGTGTAAATGGCTTTCTATTTGGAAAGAGGAAAAAACAGTCCTTCTTCACTAAAAGCAGAGCAGAGCAGAAATCAACAACTACAGAACAGTGGAACTCGTGTCAATCACTTACAAAATTCTTGAGGTAATAATCTCATGGCAGATGACAGAGTTTTTCGACTACCACTCACTTCTTTGCGATCTTCTGATCTGCTGTTAAACATCTCCACTGAGTGGCACCAGAGACTGGATGAATCCAAAGTCAGGTGTGTAGAATCAATGGACATTGCTGGTGCTTTCGACAGTGTTTGGCACCAGAGCCGTTTGGCAAAACTGCAAACACTGGGAATTGCGGGGTCTATACTATACTATACTCCTTAGTGATTACCTTCAAGGTATAACTCTAAGCTTAGTTCTCAAAGGAACCGAGTCAGCAAGACATCCTATTGGTGAAAATGTTCCACAGGGAAGTGTGCTTGGGCAGTTGTTATGGAATGTCTACTTTAATGACATTTTTCAACTCATAACAGAATTTCATGCATATGTAGACAACTGTACTCTGACTCTTAATTATCCAAGAGATTAAATGCGAACTGCTCTAAGTTACATCAATCACCAGCTTACAGCAATATCAGCCTGGGAAAAACGATGGCGGTAACATTTGCTTCTTAGAAAACACAAATGGTGATTGTCTCTAGGGACTATGATGATGATGATGGAGCAATGGTAAGAATGAATGGGAGAGTGTAGATGAATGGTTCAGAGAACCGACAAGTTGATAAGCTCTGCTGAAATGACAGATCTATCCAGGCTGGAGGGTAGGCAATCCAGTTAGTGGATGATACTCAAGATGTGAGCGTTCTTGTGCTAGTACATAATCTTGAATTCTCTACTGTCGAGCAGATGACGAATACGTCGAAGTTTGCAAGATTTACAGCGTGGTTCTTCGTGGTCAGTCTGGAGTTAAATTTCACCACCAAGGATATCGACTTCGTCCCTGGGTACCAACACTCTCCCATTCATGATAAGTTAGGCACATATGCAATACTTGGGTATCTTTATTGAGGAAACGTTTCGCCACACAGTGGCTTCATCAGTCCAATACAAAGTAGAAAGTGTAAGGAGAGGAGGAGTTTGAGGTAATGAGTCCCTCGGCGAAACGTTTCCTCAATAAAGATACCCAAGTATTGCATATGTGCCTAACTTATCATGAATGGGAGAGTGTTGGTACCCAGGGACGAAGTCGATATCCTTGGTGGTGAAATTTAACTCCAGACTGACCACGAAGAACCACGCTGTAAATCTTGCAAACTTCGACGTATTCGTCATCTGTTCGACAGTAGAGGATACAAGATTATGTACAAGCACAAGAACGCTCACATCTTGAGTATCATCCACTAACTTGGATTGCCTACCCTCCAGCCTGGATAGATCTGTCATTTCAGCAGAGCTTTCAACACCGGAGAGATGTAGGTGGCCTTACTGTACAAGGCCAATAATGGCAAAGTACTACACTTCGATCCACTCCGAGGAAAGCAAGATATTCTCTACATAACAAAACGGGTGGCAAGCAGCAACTTCACTCTGACTGAACCCTTCTCCGGAACATCACTTCATCTGCAACGATTTATTCTTAGAATGACTCGAGTCTGAAACATGTTAATACAGCATAATGACATCAACGAAATAAGGTCAGGTGATCAAATGAAATTGCTGGCCCACTGATGGGTCCAATTTCATCCTGTTCCATATTTGTATGTCTCATAATAATAAAAAGGATTTCAAATGAACTAAAATAGGGAACAGCTGTGAGCTTGTAACTAAACTTAAGAACCCCGTGTAAAAAAAACTGCACAGTCAGCACAACACCCTGCACAGTCAGCACAACACCCTGCACAGTCAGCACAACACCCTGCACAGTCAACACAACACCCTGCACAGTCAGCACATAACTATAGAGCCAACACAACACACTACAGTGTGAAGATAACATTCATCATTCTCAACCAAAAACATTGTTTACTCCCTTTAATATCACACAGTAACCTACACTATCAACACCGTCATCACAATACTTTACACTGTCTGAACATCATACTGACATTTTAACCCAACACCCTGCATAGTCAACACGATAGCACTGCCAACACATTAGTATCAACATAACACGTGTAATGTCTGCACAACCCCCTGCACTGTTAACGTATCACTCTGCACTGTTACTCCCCTTCCTCTGGCTTCCACACCACAACCTCTGTTCTGTCCGGTATTTGGACCAGAGCGCAGCTTGTCAGTTTAACCAACTTTTCTGTCAGCGATAGTAATAAAAACATATTTTAGCTTCACAGCGGCAGAATATTTTGGGTGATTTATAGTCTGAAATTCAACAAGAGAGAAATAATCCAGTGACAGAATGCCAACACCAGCAGTTATTACTTGTCGCTTTAAACTGACCTTTTTCAAGCATGTTTGCTGGTAGTGTTGGTGACGAGAATGTTTGTTTTCACATCGAGATGTACTCACCTAGCTTAATCTGAAGGGTTCGAATCATATTGCCAGGCTAATTCTTTCAGATCTCCTAGTCCAATTTAACTGATTTATGGCCTCCAGGACGATCAAATCTACATTTCATTAAGTTGTACAGTATGTGTGTACTCACCTATTTGTACTCACCTATTTGTGATTGCAAGGGTCGAGTCACAGCTCATGGCCCTGCCTCATCGCTGACCTTGTTCCATGAGATTTATAGTATCACTTCATAAAGCTATGTGTGGATCCTGCCTCTAGTACATCACTTTCCAGATTGTTCCACTTCCTGTAACCAATCCGAGATTACAACTTCCAGTTATGACCCCTTGTTTCTGGGTACCATCTCTGAAACATCCTGTCCCTATCCACCTTGTCAGTTCGTCTCAGTATTTTATATGTCTTTATCATGTTCCACCTATCCTTCCTGTCTTTCAGCGTCATCAGATTTGCGACACAGGACTTCCCTTCTCTGAAACGGTGCTGGTTATAGTGTATAAACTCATTCATTTCTAGGTGCTCCACTACTCTTCTCCCGACATACTTCTCCATGACTTTACATGCTATACATTTCGGGGACACTGCGCCTGTCTGTCTCCTTTTATCAAATTTGCTGTCTTCCACACCACAGGTAGTTGCCCATGGTTTTGAAGATCGTTGTTAGTGGCACACCCAGTGCCACTGCTCCCTCTCTCAAGACCCACGGAGAGATGTTGTCCGGTCCCACCGCCTTTAAGGTATCTAGTTCACTTAGCATGCTCTTCACCTCCTCCTCGGTTGTGTGTAGGGTGTCCATCACTTATTGGTTTTACCATACCATCCAGGTTTGCTAGAAGCCTTTCAATACTCACTGAAAATGCTTCACTAAATCTTGTGTTGAGCTCTTCACATCTTGATCGTTTTTTGTGATCTCTCCTCGTTCCTTCCTCAGCCTGATTACCTGGTCCTTGATTCATGTTTTACTCCTGATGTGGCTGTAAAACAGCTTTAGGTCATTTGGCATTCAATGTTGTGTGTGTATGTGTGTGGGTACTCACCTAGTTGTGGTTCCAGGGGTCGATTCACAGCTCCTGGCCCCTAGCTACTCGGTCCCTCACACTTCTTCTTAAAGCTATGTATGGATTCTGCCTCCACTACATCACTTCCCATACTATTCCACTTACTGACAACTCTGTGACTGTGTGTGTGTACTCACCTAGTTCTCACCTAGTTGTGGTTGCAGGGATCGAGTCATAGCTCCTGGCCCCGCCTCTTCACTGGCCGCTACTGGGTCACTCTCCCTGCGCCATGAGCTTTATCATACCTTTTCTTAAAGCTATGTATGGAACCTGCCTCCACTACATCGCTTCCCAAACTATTCCACTTCCCGACCACTCTGTGACTGAATAAATACTTCCTAACATCTCTGTGATTCATCTGAGTCTTCAACTTCCAACTGAGTCCCCTTGTTGCTGTGTCCCATCTCTGGAACATTCTGTCTTTGTCCACCTTGTCAATTCCTCTCAGTATCTTATATGTCGTTATCATGTCCCCCTATCTCTCCTGTCCTCCAGTGTCGTCAGGTCGATTTCCCTTAACCTCTCCTCGTAGGACATACCCCTTAGCTCCGGGACTAGTCTTGTTGCAAACCTTTGCACTGTCT
This sequence comes from Cherax destructor, assembly GCA_009830355.1. Classification (NCBI taxonomy): domain Eukaryota; kingdom Metazoa; phylum Arthropoda; class Malacostraca; order Decapoda; family Parastacidae; genus Cherax; species Cherax destructor. The sequence continues at coordinate 51,289 of WNWK01007502.1, read as the reverse complement.
CTAGTTTGTTTACGTGCTTGGCTAGGTGTGGGTTCCAAACTGGTGCTGCATACTCCAATATGGGCCTAACGTACACAGTGTACAGGGTCCTGAACGATTCCTTATTAAGATGTCGGAATGCTGTTCTTAGGTTTGGTAAGAACAGCATTCCGACATCTTAATAAGGAATCGTTCAGGACCCTGTACACTGTGTGTGTGTGTGTGTGTGTTTGACAGAGAGAGAGAGAAAAAGAGAGAGAGAGAGGGGGGGGACTTTACAAAGATAAATGCTTAAAAACTATCAGAAGGCATTTATTAGTTGACAGCTCAACCTTAGCAACCTGGTGATCTCCTCCGATGTTGGTTATGTCTCCCATGGTGCCGTGAGGGGGGCGGTATAACCTGGGTTAAAGACCTCTCTTAAAACCATCATATTACACTTACTGTATGTATGTCAACTGGAACGTCGTGAGTGAGTTTTACCTTGTTGTGGGCAAGCAATCACCCATGAATTACGGTATATGTTCCCTTCTGCTGCAGTGGAATGGTTAAAGGGTTTGATAAGAACTTACGAGGAGTGTGTATCGTACCCCACTGTTGTAATGCCGAAAATGATGACATCGACAGACTTAGTCACACGGGAATGTTCGTTGAACACTAGTGTTCTAGTTCAACGTCTGGTTACTACAAATTGTTTCAAACGTCACTGGATTACCATCATGAGTTCAACTTGTGAACTATATCCATGGATAATGTCCACGGTAGAGAGAATGTGAGCAACACTTCACTTTGCAAATACAACTACGGATAGTTTCCACACTGTATCTTTGCTCCAGTTCTCCCCAATGACTGAACATCAGGAACGACACGGAGACGCAAGATTTGACCACTAAGTTAGGATTCTGCATTTGTGATCGGAGATAGTTCTACAGCGTGATTTTGTTCACTCGCACTCGTGGAACTAGAAGGCTAGAATTCTAGTACTAGCATGGTCTTACTGTCGTGCAGGCCCCTTATATGGGCGAAATAATGCCAACATAATGCTCCTAAAGCATGGGTGCCTGCTAACACTACATGATTGTGTCATGAAACTGATTTCTCTTGTCCTGACATTCCACGTTGAATGATACATAATGGCTAACTGAAGACCTTAAGAGCTTAAGTATACGTATTTTTAAGATGTCTTTAGATAAAAGTATTCCTAGGCCAAACATAAGTAGGAATATTATCACGGGGTTTGTTGGAAAGCGTCAGGGAAGTACTGGCTTCCACTGCTCTCTTGGAATGTGTTGATGACCACATTCTATCTATATGTAATCTCGTTCTAATTTAAAACTGCTTAGATAGGCCGCAGTGTTGCAAAAAATGTGATCCTCCCAATCTAGCTAATAGCAAGCCAGAGATGCTTATACCCCCTTCTAACCTCTGCCCCACCACAAAAGGAGAACGAGTTCTCGGATCCCAAGTGAAGGGGGTCCATGCCCCCTGAGCTGTTGAACGTTCAGAGATGATTATTTGCTGAAGGAAAACCCTATTCATTTCTTAAAATTTCTTTGATTTTCTCACTAACCACTATGGCTGATTGCCTTTTCTTAGGAACGTCAGTCTCTGGGATTTCTTGAGAAACATAATGTTCGTTTTCAACACTGTGTAATTCTAATGGCACTAGTTTATCTATTGTCAGTTTGTTCACTACACCTTTGCTCAAAACTTCAACTGTCTTGATGTTTCGATTTGCATAAGGATGTATGGTCACTAGTTTTCCTTTGATTATTTTCAGAAACTCTATGTCCATAGAAGTGTTCTCTCAGTGAGGTGAGATAATTTTCTCTTCTCCTAACGTTCAAGCACTTTGTTGAGGTATTTGAATTTACATCTGCATTGCTCAGGTTCGAGATAAGTTGGGTCCTCCATGATTTCGTTATCATTTATAGGAAGAATTGGTTCGAGCCTTCTGCCATGGAGTTGTCCAGATCATCATTATCATAGGTTAGCAGACGGTTGCTGATTCTGTTATCAACTTCAGTGCCAACTGTTTAGAATTCTGCCAGGTCGATTCATTGACGATAAAAAAATTTCCTTATGTCAACAATCATCCTCTCATAGAATCCATCTTGCCAGAGAGCCTTTGGAGGTACAGTGGAACCTTGGTACTCGAACTTAATTCGTTCTGGAAGGCTGGTCGAGTGCCGATGTGAACGTATAGTATTTATAGTTGTATTCTCGTTTTCTTGGTCTCATTCGATAGAATGAAAAATGTATTACATAAATATAGATGATTATGAATGGTTTACAGACTAAAAGTATCTTGAAATTGAGCTCAAATTAGTGGAAATGTTCGATTTTTGCTGATGCTCAAGAGTAAGCAAATCACGTCATGCCTCCAGTACACGTCAACTGGTGGGTCTAATGTGCTGTCACAAATGCGCTCCACGCAATTCTTAACTCTAACCACTCAGAAGCAATTCAAAGCCTACGACTCACTATTCTTCTGCAATACAATAAATCCATTTTTTGTGTGCATAAAAATTGAAAATGAAGAGCAAGCGTAATATAAGAGAGTCCCGAAGTGGGAGGAGCAGAAGGAGCATTCAGTATCTGATTAGTCATCTTGGTAGCTGGATACTAGCGGTAGCGCAAATACAATGTTGTGTAATTACGCTAATATTAGTAATAAAGGTTATCTATCTATCACGTTTATTCCAAATTGATATCATAAATACAATAGAAGCACAATAAAGATGCCAAAATTAATAATAAAAGTTATATTATATGGATAGGCGGAGGCAGTGTTTACATCAGGGGAAACAAATTTAGATCACGTTTATCCTAACAAAAAGCTCAAAAATAGCGAGATTTTTACCGAATATATATTTTTTTCCGAGTCCTATGCTATTTTCCTATATATAGACCTATTTCTTGACGTTGCACCGTTAATAATGAAAGGATTGAAATGATTTTCACAGAGAATTTAAAACAATGAATGTTTTACACAAGTAGCGAGATCAGACACACCGGCACCACTCTCATATTTTGCTATGAGTTATTTTTTCATCTCTCTTGTGCATAACCAATTTTCATTTTGGTTGGTTGTCATCACTAATCTTCTTAGGCCCCCTGGTGAGTTATTTATACAAATAAAATAAAAACACCAAAAATGCGAAGAAACACGAAATAATTTACAGCGAAGTTCAGTGGAGTTTTGCACTGAGTGACAGCTGTGACTGACGCGACGGTCTGGAGTTTTGAGACTCTCTGACCGTGGGTTCGAACCCCACCCGTGGTATGGTATGTTTTGGTAGGTTGTGTTTGTTTGGTCGCGTGCCATGCAAACAGTCGACTACCGAGCGATTTTTTTTTTACCGAACAAAGCGTTCGAGTACCGAATTGTTTGATTACGGAGCTGTTCAAGTATCGAGGTACCACTGTATGTGTTTCCAGCGATAACGTCGTTGATTCAGCATCTGTTGCAACTCTGGTTGATCAGATAAAGTTTGTTCCATTGTCTGAGATCATCAGTTTGAGACATGCCCTTCTAGCTGCAAACCTTCCTAGTCCTAGTTGTAGCACAGGTGAATAACAGATGTACACCTTAATGGGAACCTAGTCAACAGTTTTAGTTAAAATTATTGGTCCAGTATAATCTACACCTGTCAACTCAAATGACATACCCTTTCAGCGGGGTATGGTGGTAGACCAGGGTACGGACATGTACATCCATCAAAGTGACATGTAATGCAGTCCTTTATCTGTTTCTTCACACTTCGTGGTCCTTGATTGTCGGATATGACAGTGTGTCTGGTACTCCACCATGTAACACGTTACTGTGGGCATTATCAATAATCAGTCTAGTTCGCAAATGATTTTGGGGATCAATATGGGATGAATTGTTTTCTTAGTAAACAATTGTGGATCCATCCACGACAACTCATAATCTCTTCTGAGTCGAGATAAAGAACTAAAGAGAGAATCATATTTGGTTTATTTGGGGATTTCCGGAAATTTGTACTCTGTAGAGAAAAAATCTTACTATATTTGTTTCACCAAGTATTTGATGGGTTCAAGAAACTCATAATTATGCTTTGTCCTTTTAATGAATTTGAAAACAAGACCTGTAACTCTTAAGAATTTACCCAAAGAGGAGTATTTTGATCCATCAATGACTATTTCTGCTGCGTCGGCTGTATTTAAGTAGGTCATTTCTGCCGTGTTTAAGCAGACTGTTTCTTCTGGCTTAATGTGAGCCTTTTCTTGGATCCAGTTATCTTCATTAGGGAGCGAGCTCGGTCTGAGGAGCCATAATTTATTATCCATAAAATTCTTGAGTGGGACACCACGTGATATCATATCACCTGAATTCACCTTGGTAGGAAGAGGTAATCTCTCTGCATCTTCCTTATTTCTGCTACTCTGTTTTTTACATAGACCAATTTACTCTTGTTATTTCTTAACCACTGGAGAACTGCTTCATTATCACTCCAGATCATTTTTTTTTTTAACGGAGAGATGATCGAGTACTTTGTGAGGATAGACATTCAGTTTCGTACCTACAGTGTGTTTTCAGTTCTAATTGTGGTACTGTTCTGCCTTTCAGTGGTGCCACTTTGACTTTGGAAGTAATTAATAAGCTTCCGTCAACATAACTCATGTAAGCTACAGCGCCATAACCTCTGGTTGACGCATCACAGAACACATGTAATGTGTACTTGTTTCCCTCTTGAACTATTTGTCTGGAAAATTTAATTTGATGAAGTTGTTTAAACTCCTTGGATATTTCATCCAATTCTTGACTCATTTCTTGAGGCAAGTTCTCATCCCAACCTATTTTGATCTTCCATGCATCTTGTACAAGCATTTTACTATTTATGGTGATTGATGAGACGAGTCCTAGAGAATCAAAACATTGTGATACCTCTGCCAGTAAACTATGTTTGGTGAGTCTATTGCTTTGTTATTTTTGTATTTCTTTGAGTCCAAGCATGTTGTTGCAATCAGGAATGTCAGCTTCAGGGACATTTTCTTTAATAAGTTCTCTTAATTTAGTTGAATAAGTATTCCACATCCTCAGAGACATATTTGAATCTGCCATTTCCTTGTTGGCTTCTATATATATAGGGATTTCAAATCCTTCTATTTATTCACAGTACCTTGAAGATTGTCCTCATAAAAACTTTTATTTAAAGTGTCTTTGAAGGGACTTGTAGATTTCTTCAAATGTGTATTAAGAGTAGCTTCTAGCAGGAAAGGTGAGAATATTGCTCCAAACAAAAGACTTGAAACGATATGCTTTCACAGGATTTTGAGGGTTATGTGGATCCTGTGCCCACATAAATCGAATATAATCTTTATGTAATTTTTTGAGGCCTATCCTTAGAAAAGCCTTGGAAATATCAGGTGTGTAGGCATAGAGATTTGTGCGAAATTTCATAAGCACTTCTTCAAGCTTCTCAGTAAGTGAGGGGGTCCCATCATTAGACAGTCAGTACGCCTCGCTACACCTGTACTGGCACATGCGCTGCAATTGTATGCAACATGAAGGGGAGTTGTTTCAGAATCTCTTCTGATCCCATGGTGCGGGAGATAATGAACTTCTTCAACTTGTCTTCGACTACTTCCTCATTGAAATTGTTGTCCAACTGTTCATGGATGCTGTCATCATACACAGTCAGTATTCTTCCTGAGCTCGTATATTTGTCCTTTCATTTGACCTAAAGCTATGGGATAATTACTAGGCAGATGTGGTTTGTTTAATTTCCATGGTAACCTAACCCAATACTGTCCATCTTCATTTCTGACAGTGTCTAAATGTTGGTTATAAGTCTGAGACTCCTGTGCACTTGGTATCTAAGTTCCACAGTTTATCAACTGGTTCATTTATTTCTTCCAGTTATGATCATTTCTGTGGGACATGATCAGTGGTGGTTCTAGTAACTTGTACATTCTTCACTGTGTTAATATAAGCTTCTGTCCCACCCTGGGGGTTAGAAATTGGACCACAGATCATGTGGCCCTCAGCTGTTGCCAGTAAATGAGTATCATATTGACTTACCATATTTTTCACAAAACCATAATAGTAATCACTCCCAGTGAATAAATCAATTGGGCTGACACTGTCCGTCTGTAAGTTTGGACTGGCCAGCTTGACCTTGACCGACTTCAGAGCGGCTAGTGTGTTTTGTAGTCCTCTGATGTGCATAGTTGTTGGTAAATCATCCATCACTACAGTTTCCACGTTGTTTTTTCTGTTTCCTAGAGGAACACTAAATCTGGCTATGCCATATATCTGGTTGCCAGCACGTTTGAAAAAGCCAGGTATGTCGAGCTGTACGTTGTTTACTCAGTTTCTGCAACACTGTCCTTCTTATGAAGGACTTTTGGGAGCCTTGGTCAAATAGAATTAACACATTTATCTTGTGTGATTTATTAGAGAAGTGCTGTCGACTTTGACCTGCCATCCCTCAACACAATTTTAAGTGTCGTCACCTGGTTAGTCTCGTTCTCTGTGTAAGCCGGCTGTTCTCAGCCGGAGATCCTGGGCACACTGCAGAGATGGTGTACACTTATATTCCAGTGTGCATTTACTTCCCTTGTGGTAACCTAATCACTTACTGCACCTTTTCAGTTGTTGAGCACGCTTCGTATGTGTCTCGACTGTCAGGTATTACTTGCAAAACTGCACTCAATGCAATTCAACGCACATTTGGGAGTAAATGAAACGGAAAATGTTTATTTCCTTGCAAATCTTACAATGTGTGGTTTACATGTTATAAAATATTAATTAGAAAGAAGGCCAATAGCATGCCTTGAGCAGTGACAGTCGTGTTACTGTCAACTGTATTTACAGCTTAGTAAGTGCCTATATGGGCGTTCACGTGCCGTGACGATTAGAGTAAGTGGGCGTTCCCTTCTCATGCTGAGTTATTGGTTTGGTATCCACAGTAATGTGTGCAGGTTTATATCACATCCTGTTTCTTGCATGCAAGATACTGTATCCTGTATACCTCGACTAATTTCTTTACAAGAGAAATAGTGTTTGTTGAACATGATATTTAACCGTTCAACGGTTTGTGGTGACAGCTTATCCTGTACCATGCCACTGATAAACCAATTACATTGGTTTATATCATACTTCGTCTCTATAGGCCTAAGACTGTTGTCTAATGTGATCTTAAATGTCTGTAAATATGATAGACCGTTTCAGGGCGGCTTCAAATTGCAATCTTCACAGTATGTCTAACTCTTATCTGGTCAGCATCAAGTCTTTTAAAACCTTTAAATCTTAATGATAATTATTATAAACCACCAGGAATGTTCTAATCAGTTTAAAGGGTTCACCCTATCCTAGACACTTAAGGTAATTCGGCTTAATTCCCTCATCAATGTCTGTTCTGTTGTCTATCAACGACTTAAAATCACTGATGAATTCCTCGTAGTCATGACCTTGAAACACAGGTAATGATAGTTGAGGAGAGCTGGGTCGAGGTGTGGTATTCGTGGATATAACAGGTGTGTCCAACTTACACAAGTAGTGTAACTTTGTCACAGAACTTTGTTAAATTCACACTATAGATCTGACCATACTTCTTGTTTGTCACTAAATTCGAATATAATAGTTTGAATTTCAGCCTCTGAAGGAAATTCGTTCTCACATTGGACTAAAGATGATTCAAATACCCTTTGACGCTATGTAAGCAAGTCGAGTTTGACCTCTAAGAGATCATAATCAATGTTTACATCTTTAATTAGCTTATTACAGACATTAATCAAATTTTCTATTTGGATTTCTTTCATCTTAAGAGACTGGAGATGTCTGTATTTTTGCCATGCTGTGTTTCTTAAAAATAAGTAACTCTTAACTTAACTAGATATACTAGCTAGGGATACTAACTTAACTAGATGTACTAGCTAAGGATATATGTACCTCCCCGCAGTGAAAAGCTGTGTTATGAAGTATATGTCTTGTTATGAGGTGTCAGCCTAGTTTGGAACACACTGGCCCACCGCCCACTAACATGTTGAGCGTTACACGGTCAGTGGCCTTGATGGGTACGCTGCGTTCCCTGGATGAATGAAGGGTTATCCCATATGGCCCAGCTGACTGATGAGGGCTTTTAACAAAAGTTTCTGCTGAATTTGCACTTTAGTAAGACGTAATCATACACACACACACACACACACACACACACACACACACATATGTACTTGAAGAGGAGAAATCAGACGGTCAGACTTATTTTCAAAACAGAAATGTTGCGGAACAGAATCCTGCAAGAGAAACAACGGCTGAAGCAATCATCAACAAACAAGAAGGTATTCCTAGACCACTACAGAACAAGAATAGAACGATTGTAGCTGAAGGAGAAGACACAGAAACGAAAAGGGCGAGGAAGAGAGACAAGGACAGAGTCAGCAGAGGACAACCAGAGCCGGGCAGATCAACACGCGCAAGCACACAGAACCACCATTAGACCCAACAACCAAACACGCTATCCCAACACAAACCACAATCCACACTTACAGGCCCCACCCTACAATATGCTGAAGAATCCCACAGCACATTACCAGGCCCCACAACCCCACAGAATCCCCAAAACACAGTGTTGGAGAGGAAACTAATGGTATGGTACACCAACGTTGATGGAATAACGAATAAGTGGGAGGAGTGGCAATAAAGAATCAAAGAAGCATCACCGAACATCATAGCTCTCACCGAAACCAAGCTCACAGGAATGATAATAGATGTCATCTTTTCCATGAGATATGAGATTCTGAGGAAAGATATAGGGAACAGAGGGGTGGAGGAGTGCCACTACTCATCAAAAAACAATGTAATTTTGATGAGCTGGAGAGAGGAGGCAGAGGAGACTACATAATAGAAACACTTCAGTCTGGAGGTCCCAAGGTGGTAATTGCAGTGATGTATATCCCACCACAGAACAGGAGGGCCAAGGCAAGAGTATGATGGGAGTAATACAGGAATGGTTGACACACTGGCTGAAGTGGCCAGAAATGATTATGCGAGCAGGACAAAGCTACTGATTGTAGGTGACTTCAATCACAAACAAATTGATTGGGAAAAGTTGGAGCCACATAGGGGCCCGGAAACGTGGAGGGCTAAGATGATGGAGGTAGTACTGGATGGAACTTAGTATTCACCTTGAATAGTGCAGATATTGAGGACATGACATAAGAAAGACCCCTCGTGGCCAGTGACCACGTGGTTCTAAGCTTCGAATACATTGTAGAATTACAAGTGGAGAGGGAAGCAGGAAGGGCAGGACGAACGAAGCCAAACTACAAGAGAGGGGACTACACAGGCATGAAGAATTTCCTGCACGAGGTCAGTGGCACTGAAGTCAGTAAATGAGGTAATGGAATATGTGACAACAATATGCAAGGAAGCTGAGGAGAGGTTTGTACCAAAGGATAACATAAATAACGAGAAGGCCAGGATGAGCCCTTTGTTCCCTCAAAGGTGTAGAGAGGCAAAACCCAAGTGTGCTAGAGAATGGAAGAAGTATAGAAAGCAAAAGACACAGGAGAATAAGGAGAGTAGTAGTAGAGCCAGAAAAGAATTTGCACAGGTAAGAGGGAGACCCAACGACAATACGAAAATGACATAGCAGCGAAAGCCAAATCTGACCCGAAGCTGTTGTACAACCACATCAGGAAGAAAACAACAGTCAAGGACCAGGTAATCAGGCTGAGGAAGGAAGGAGGGGAGATCATAAGAAACGACCGAGAAGTATGTGAAGAGCTCAACATGAGATTCAAAGATGTGTTCACAGAGGAGACAGAAGGGACTCCAGAAAGACGGAGAGGTGGGGTACACCATCAAGTGTTGGTCACAATACATACATCCGAGGAAGAAGTGAAGAGGGTGCTAAGCGAGCTAGATACCTCAAAGGCGATGGGGCCGGATAACATCTCTCCATGGTTCCTGACCAAGTGCAAAGTCATGAAGATTGGGGAAGGGCAAAGAAGACCGCAGATAGAGTACACTCTAGGGGGCCAGAGACTACAAACCTTACTCAAGGAAAAGGATCTTGGGGTGAGTATATCACCGGGCACATCTTGAGGCGCACATCAACCAAATAACTGCTGCAGCATACGGGCGCCTAGGAAACGTATGAATAGCATTCCAACATCTCAATAAGGAATCGTTCAGAAACTTGTACACTGTGTATGTCAGGCCTATATTGGAGTATGCAGCAAGAGTTTGGAACCCACACCTAGCCAAGCATGTAAGGAAACTAAAGAAAGTGCGATGGTTTGCAACAAGACTAGTCCCAGAGCTAAGGGGTACGTCCTACGAGGAGAGGTTAAGGAAAATCGACCTGACGACACTGGAAGACAGGAGAGATAGGGAGGATATGTTAACGACATATAAAATACTGAGAGGAATCGACAAGGTGGACAGAGACAGGATGTTCCAGAGATGGGACTCTGCAACAAGGGGTCACAATTGGTAGTTGAAGACTCAGATACGTCACAGGGATGTTAGGAAGTATTTATTCAGCCATAGAGTTGTCAGGAAGTAGTATAGTCTGGAAAGTGAGGTAGTGGAGGCAGGTACCATACATAGCTTCAAGAAGAAGTATGATAAAGCTCGTGGAGGAGGGAAAGAGTAGATCTAGTAGCGACCAGTGAAGATGTGGGGCCAGAACCTATGACTGGACCCCTGCAACCACAATTACATGAGTACAATTAGGTGAGTACACACACCCACACATATATCCGCGCGTGTGTGTATGTGTTAGGGATATATGTGGCGGTCAGTGCCCTGTGTGTGTGTGTGTATTCAAATATTTATATGCACTCACACACACACACACACACACACATGCGCATACTCATACATATGTAAAAGTGTAAGTACAAATATTCATGCTTCCGTATATATATATTCAGTTACATATTAAAGACACGCATTATAATCAAGAATCATATTTACACACATTGAGCAGCAAATATTTATGCAAAATCATAAATATGGAAATATACGCACTTGCATTTGTACATGCATACTCAAATGTATACATACTCACAATACTTACTCATTCGCATATATACAGACACATTGTATATGTAAATTTTATTACAGCATCATGTTAGTGTGCGTGTGTACTGAGGTGGTGGGAGCAGGTTCACGACATATTGTCATCATGTTAGTGTGCGTGTGTACTGAGGTGGTGGGAGCAGGTTCACGACATATTGTCATCATGTTAGTTTGCGTGTGTACTGAGGTGGTGGGAGCAGGTTCATGACATATTGTCATCATAATAGTGTGCGTGTGTACTGAGGTAGTGGGAGCTGGTTCATAACATATTGTCATCATGTTAGTGTGCGTGTGTACTGAGGTAGTGGGAGCTGGTTCATAACATATTGTCATCATGTTAATGTGCGTGTGTACTGAGGTAGTGGGAGCTGGTTCATGACATATTGTCATCATGTTAGTGTGCGTGTGTACTGAGGTAGTGGAAGCTGGTTCATAACATATTGTCATCATGTTAGTGTGCGTGTGTACTGAGGTAGTGGGAGCTGGTTCACGACATATTGTCATCATGTTAGTGTACGTGTGTACTGAGGTAGTGGGAGCTGGTTCATGACATATTGTCATCATGTTAGTGTGCGTGTGTACTGAGGTAGTGGAAGCTGGTTCATAACATATTGTCATCATGTTAGTGTGCGTGTGTACTGAGGTAGTGGGAGCTGGTTCACGACATATTGTCATCATGTTAGTGTACGTGTGTACTGAGGTAGTGGGAGCTGGTTCATGACATATTGTCATCATGTTAGTGTGCGTGTGTACTGAGGTAGTGGGAGCTGGTTCATGACATATTGTCATCAACTTAGTGTGCGTGTGTACTGAGGTAGTGGGAGCTGGTTCATGACATACTGTCATCATGTTAGTGTGCGTGTGTACTGAGGCAGTGGGAGCTGGTTCATAACATATTGTCATCATGTTAGTGTGCGTGTGTACTGAGGTAGTGGGAGCTGGTTCATGACATATTGTCATCATGTTAGTGTGCGTGTGTACTGAGGTAGTGGGAGCTGGTTCATGACATATTGTCATCATGTTAGTGTGCGTGTGTACTGAGGTAGTGGGAGCTGGTTCATAACATATTGTCATCATGTTAGTGTGCGTGTGTACTGAGGTAGTGGGAGCTGGTTCATAACATATTGTCATCATGTTAGTGTGCGTGTGTACTGAGGTAGTGGGAGCTGGTTCATGACATACTGTCATCATGTTAGTGTGCGTGTGTACTGAGGCAGTGGGAGCTGGTTCATGACATATTGTCATCAACTTAGTGTGCGTGTGTACTGAGGTAGTGGAGCTGGTTCATGACATATTGTCATCATGTTAGTGTCGTGTGTACTGAGGCAGTGGGAGCTGGTTCATAACATATTGTCATCATGTTAGTGTGCGTGTGTACTGAGGTAGTGGGAGCTGGTTCATGACATATTGTCATCATGTTAGTGTGCGTGTGTACTGAGGTAGTGGGAGCTGGTTCATGACATACTGTCATCATGTTAGTGTGCGTGTGTACTGAGGCAGTGGGAGCTGGTTCATGACATACTGTCATCATGTTAGTGTGCGTGTGTACTGAGGTAGTGGGAGCTGGTTCATGACATATTGTCATCATGTTAGTGTGCGTGTGTACTGAGGTAGTGGGAGCTGGTTCATAACATATTGTCATCATGTTAGTGTGCGTGTGTACTGAGGTAGTGGGAGCTGGTTCATAACATATTGTCATCATGTTAGTGTGCGTGTGTACTGAGGTAGTAGGAGCTGGTTCATAACATATTGTCATCATGTTAGTGTGCGTGTGTACTGAGGTAGTGGGAGCTGGTTCATGACATATTGTCATCATGTTAGTGTGCGTGTGTACTGAGGAAGTGGGAGCTGGTTCATAACATATTGTCATCATGTTAGTGTGCGTGTGTACTGAGGTAGTGGGAGCTGGTTCATGACATATTGTCATCATGTTAGTGTGCGTGTGTACTGAGGTAGTGGGAGCTGGTTCATAACATATTGTCATCATGTTAGTGTGCGTGTGTACTGAGGTAGTGGGAGCTGGTTCATGACATATTGTCATCATGTTAGTGTGCGTGTGTACTGAGGTAGTGGGAGCTGGTTCATAACATATTGTCATCATGTTAGTGTGCGTGTGGACTGAGGTAGTTTGAGCTGGTTCATGACATATTGTCATCATGTTAGTGTGCGTGTGTACTGAGGTAGTGGGAGCTGGTTCATGACATATTGTCATCATGTTAGTGTGTGTGTGTACTTAGGTAGTGGGAGCTGGTTCATAACATATTGTCATCATGTTAGTGTGCGTGTGTACTGAGGTGGTAGGAGCTGGTTCACGACATATTGTCATCATGTTAGTGTGCGTGTGTACTGAGGTAGTGGGAGCTGGTTCATGACATATTGTCATCTTTCTCGAATCGCCCATCGACCAAAATAGATTTACATTTCAAGCTTTTATTGGAATAATATAAATGATGCCTATAATCGATGTAAGTATAAAACAATATAAATATAACTGTTAATAAATATAAAATAATTACATTGTTTAGAATGTTATAATATAGCAGTTTCTTTCGCTCTACTAACTTACAATCTCAAAAATAAAAATAATATATAATTGTAAGTCAGGTAATGGAAATTCAATTATTATAAAAAACGGAAAATTATATGTATACGTTAAAATATTTGGGCTATATGGTAATGAGCATCGTTTTGCGCTGCTGGATGCTGCCTGGAATTTATGTAGGATCATCGATATTCAGCTGAATACATCCACCTGATCACGGATATTGTGGCGGTCTCATTGATGGATTTTCTAAAAAACTATTTGAAGTGTAATTTTGAGTGTGAATAATTTAAATCTGATTTCGGACCGTCATGAAATTGATTTCTTTGTAAAACAAAACAAAAAATAATATATTTTTGCTTTCAAAAATATTATCTATATTTTTGTATTTTTTCTAATGTGATAAATAACATTTTTATATAGAATTGTAAACATTTACAGATTATTAAATTATGAAGAAATGATCTCTTCTGATTCATGAAAAACAATAACAAACTAAGCATTTACTATAAAAAATAATGATTTTGAGAAATAAAACTGGAATTAAAGACGAATGTAGGGGATATAATAGTTTTAATAATTTTCAAGATAGTCTATTCTTCTCTTTGACTAATATTATTAAATCTTGTTTCTCATACTGAGACGACTCACTACCCAAAAGGGTAGTTTAAGTGGCTACTTGATTTTTCCCATACTCCAATTTTTCTGTTATAACGGGGACGAGGCGCATCTTCCAATAGACTTCAGATTATACTGCAGGTGAATTGGAATTAGTTGGTATTAGTGAAATGTTCGTACAGTTATACGTTCATGCAGATGACCTCTATTCACTTTTAAAAATGACCATTCCCAGATATCGCTTCCACGTGATACCATCAATTTGAAAACTGCTGTAGCCAACTTACAAGAAGCTTGGGATTGTTACTGGTGCCTTGATGCCAGTTTGTCGTTTCATTAACTTGTGTTGTCTTCTTCGTAATTTAACTTGAGAATGCCTCCTTGAACCACTTCCTGGTTCACTTGCTGATGTATCTCACACAGAGAATTGTACCCAACGAGTTGAGACTTTTTTTAAGAACATTTGCCAATTTCTTAACAATCATAGAAACAGTAAGTAAGACACACGAGTGCCATACTTATCAACGTGTCAGTATTGCATATCATTATCATAACCTCACTCATAGGATGGTTGGATTCCGAGTACTAACTGAAGAATCCTTTTTCTGGTAGACTTTAAAGCTCCAGAAGTAATGGGTATTTTGCACTAACAAGTTCACATTGATTTTTGGCAGTAAACATTTTATTAAAAAATTTCCCAAGTGATCAGCTTCACAGCTTAAATGTAGTCTACCATAAATACATTTTTAAATTGATATTAAACTGCTAATGTGATATTGTGAAAATCGGTATATTGTTTTTTATGTTCTATATTTTCAATTTATAATCCTTTAAAACTTTATTTCTGGTCTATGGTACTTAGAAAAATACTTAAATTACACTATGTAACAAAATTTCACTTTTGTGGTGTTCCTGGGAAATAAGCATCATTTCCCAATTCTTTATAACTAAGCAAAATTTAAAAAAAAACAATTTTGATCCCAGAACTTTGCTTTTGTGGTCGGAACACTTCTGGAACACTTTCAAGAAAGACTGATGTAAAACTATTATGTTCTAGGGTTTTCGATGGCAAATATAAAAACTGGGACTCACAAACCAGCATTCAGTTCAGCTCTGGCTGCCTGAGAAGACACATCAGAAGTGAAATGGCATCAAGAGGCTGCAATCATTCTCCAGATGCATTCTGCTACATATGTGGTCAATTCATTAAGACAAGAGCTTACAAAGCATATATTTTGTTTGTGATAAGTGGTTTAAAAACCAACAAGTTGAAGATTGAGACACTTATGCAATATGAAGCCACTGTGTGGCAAAACGTTTCTTCAATAAAGATTCCCATATGTTACATAAATGTCTCAATCTTCAAAGCATATTTAGGCATGCCAGTTGGGACCAAGACAAGACCTGGGCACCTCATGTTGCTTGTGATCATTGCAAGAAAACATTGGAAGGTAAGAAAGTCATTAGTTATATTAAGGGTAAAATCTTGAATAGAATTTTTTTTAAAGAAATGTATGTAACAGAAACTAATTCTTTTGTTCTTTTACAGGATGGTATAGAGAGAAAAAAAGAGCCATGAAGTTTGCTGTTCCTAGAATATGGCGTCAACCCGCTGATCACTGAACCAACTGCTACTTCTGCCTGGTGGATCCTTCCAAACTCCGAACTGGAAACATGTATCTGTTATTTCTTATCCAGACCTTCCCTCTTGTATTGCACCAGTACCACACAGGGCTGATCTTCCTGTACCTACACCCCTATAAAGAAGTCAACCGTCAGAAGAAGAAAGCAGCAAAGCAGAAAATGAAGAGCACAGTGAACAAGAATATGATCTCACAGATGCAGCTGTTGGGAGGAATCCTTACTACCCAAACCAAACAGACCTCAACGACCTTATCGGTGATCTTGGTTTGACAAAGTCAAGGCTCAAGGAGTGGGACTTGGTGGATGAAAGTGTGCAAGTGACAACCTAGCCAAAGAAAACTTCACCAACATTTCTGATGCGTATTCACTAATGAAGACATGTTGTGCTACTGTAATGATGTATCAGGCCTGTTTGATGCAATTGGAATTGCATGCAATCCAGATGAGTGGAGACTCTACATTGCCAGCTGCGCCAGAAGCCAAAAAGCTGTACTTCTGCCCAATGGGAACAAGTATTCATCTCTTTCCCTTGGCTTATTCAGTGCATCTTAAGGAGGACTACAACAGTGTCAAACTTCTACTGGAAGCGTTGAACTATAATTAGTATGGTTGTTACGTTATTGGAGACTTCAAAATGCTGACATTTTTTATGGTACTCCAAGGAGGTTTTACCAAGTTTCGCTGTCATCTCTGGCATTGGGATAGTAGAGACAGAGCAGTACATTACCAGAGGAAGCACTGGACTCAAAGGACTGATTTCTCAGTAGAAAGACATAATATCAAACATAAACCATTGGTGGATCATCAAAAGGTTCTGTTACCTCCATTACACATCAAACCAAGGCTAATGAAACATTTTGTTACAGCTCTTGACAAAGAGTCTGCAGCCTTCAAGTATCTTCAAGATTTCTTTCCCAAGCTATCAGAGGCAAAGGTGAAGGCTGGCATCTTCACTGGACCACAAGTCAGGAAAATCATGTAGTGCTGAGAATTTCCAAAGAAGCTCACAGAGAAGGAAACGGAAACCTGGGAGAGTTTTGTTGCTGTAGCACAGGACTTTCTGGGCAACAACAAGGCTGACAATAATGTGGAACTTGTTGAGACCTTGGTAAAAAGCTATGGTCAGTTGGGCTGTAGGATGTCCCATTGTGTAGAAGTATAACTTTTTAGACTTCTTGAGGAGCTGTCAATGAAGAGTCTCCACTCATCTGGATTGCACGCACCAAGTGCATCAAACAGGCCTGATACATCATTACAGAAGCACAACCTGTCCTTGATGCTCATCTTGACAATTTCAAGAAGAATATAGGAGCATACTCAGAGGAGGAAGGGAGGCGCTTCCACCAAGATATGATGGACTTTGAACACAGATATCAGGGATCTTTAAATGAAAACATGATTGGAGACAACAATTGGGAGCTTAAACGGGAAAGTGATTTGTTGCATGCTCCTAAATCTAGAAAAATCTGCTCATTTTTAACTTTACATATATGTTTTAGAAAGTTTAAAATAAAATTGGTGTAAATTTTATTGTATTTATGTAAATTTTATTTATTTTATTACATGTTCTTGTTTTACATCCAAAACTAGCAAAAAATATTGACATTTAGCCATTTTTTGTCAAAAATCATCATGTAAGCCACAAAAGCAAAGTTTAATAGGAATAATGGGCATTTTCTATTGATTTGCAATAAAGAAGTTGGAAAATAATACTTGCCAGGAACCAAAACTGTGTTACATAATGTTATCAAGGACGATAGAACATCTAGTGAAAGTAATTTCGTGTGATTTAGTATTAGAAAATTTAAACCCACGACTAGTCGCCCAATTGGAAACACGGTTGACAGCATTCCGGAGAGAAACTGCAATGAGGCTACAGTCAGCACCTGCACAAGCTATAGCAAAGTCATCAACAAAGAGTGATGACCAAATAATAGATGGAAGAACAGATGCCAGATCATTTATAGCCAACAAGAAAAGGAGTGGTGCTAAGGACACATCCCTGGGGGACGCCCTCAGCTTGGACAAAGTCCGGGAAGAGCCATCACTAACCTGAACACGGAAATGTCTCTCAGACTAGAGGCTCTTATGGAAAAACGGCAGATTGCGTCGGAGGCCTAAGGAGTGAACTTGGGCTAAGATGTTATATCTCCAATTTATGTCATATGCCTTCTCAAGACCAAAAAGATGGTGATAACTGAATGGTTATTGGTGAACATACGTATCTAAATGGTGTAAGGGGTCAATAGTGGAGCAGCCCTTACAACCTTACAAGCGGTACAAAAAAAAGTGACCCCAGTGAAGAGGAAGATCCAGGGGAATCAAGAAAGACTGGTCTGGAAAGGAAGAATGGACAGAAGACCTCAAGAGAAGGGAGGAACAAGACTGGGAAAGAAAGCTAGAAGAGTTTGTCACTAAAATGGAGGAAAGAATGTATGCAGAGAGGAAGAAGTGGGAGCTAAAACAGAAGCTACAAAGGCCAGGATACAGAGCCTAGAAGTTGATTGAAAATGCTGAAGCAGGATATAGAGTCAAAGAATAGAATGGGCATGACTTATGAAATCGTAATGACACGATTGAAAAAAAACATACCATGCAAGTGGACTTATGCACTGGCCTGGGGTTTTAAAATTCACTCAACATGAGCTGAATCCCCACCCTTAGTATGGTCAGAATGGGCATGGCTTTTGGAGCAGGAACACCAGTACCCAGCGAGGGGACCGAAGGAAAGGAATGAGATAAATACTATGCATAAGCCCTATCAGGCCACCAGGAAACCCAGGAAATGTTGAGGTGTGTAGGTGGCATGCTGATGGGCACATAAACAGTGGTCAGTGAGGGGACTGTAGGTAGGGAAGGTGATAGGTCACTTGCAGGGGCACTGATAGGCCACTCTATTCTCCAGGAAATGATAAGGGAAGCATCAATGGCGATGCTAAAGTCAGACCCGGAGATGCAGTGGAAAAGTAATGTGGAAGAGGAGAAGGAGAGGGCAGTTTTTATTTATTGTTTCAGGAGGCCGAATGCATGACATATGCAGAAAAAAAAAAGATTGAAAATATTATTAAACGAACAGGGAAGGAGGACGTGACCGAGCTAACAAATTTTCAGAGAATAGTGGAATACTTATGGGGAAAAAAATCGGCCAGTCAAATTGATTTTAAGGACAGAAACGGTGCAGAAAAGGATCTTACAGCAGAAACCATGGCTAAAGGAAACAACTAAATACCATGAGGTGTATCTAGACCGTGACACAACGCAAACAGCAACAGAGTATACAAAGATGCAAGGAGCAAGAAAGGCAAGGCTAGAGACAGGCAGGGGCACTCAGAGTGAGGAGGACCAGCAAACACAACTACCCATAGAACCACCCACAGAACTCCACAGCCCCAAAAATTACCCAAAAAGCCTCACTTTGCACTCACACAACACCCCCACCCCCTAGCAAATACCCCAGTCTCCCCTAGTATCCTGCCAGATCTTCCACTTCCCAACCCCCACAACCCCCTCTCCCACAATACTGAAGGTATGGTACACCAACCCAAACAGAATAACAATAAGTGTGTGGTGAGTGACACAAAAGAATCATGGAGCATCTATATATCACAGAACTCATGGAAACCAAGCTCATGAGAATGTAAACAGATGCAATCTTTCCAACTAGATATGAGATCATGAGGAAAGATGGAGGAAAAGGGAGGAGGAGTTGCACTGATTTTCAAAAACCAGTGAACTTTTGAGAAGTTGGAAGGCATGGACAGAAGGGAAGTAAGGGATTACATAGTAGGAACATTTCAGACTGGGGTGGAAAGGTGTCGATTGCAGTGATGTTCAACCTGCCACTGAATAGCAGGAGGCCAAGACAAGAGCAAGAGAGCAATTGTTAACACACTAGCTGAGGTGGCCAAAAGAGCCCACATGAGCAGGGCAAAGTTACTAGTTGTGGGTGATTTCAATCACAATTAGATTGATTGGGAAAACCTGGAGCCACATGAGGGACCAGAAACGTGGAGGGCTAAGATGAGGTGGGTGGTACTGGAAAATCATATTCATCAATATTTTAGGGACACTACCAGAGTGACCACATAGGCCTGAGCTTCGAATATATTGTACAGGTAAAAGTAAGGAGTGAAGCAGCATGAATAGGACGAGTGAAGCCAAACTAAATAAATAGAAGACTACACAGGCATGACCTCTTCAAGAAGTGAAGAGGCTTTTGCTTTGAGGAATTGGACCCTTCGGCCTTCTTCCTCCGACTGAACCTAATTACCCCCCAATTCCCGGTTCCCTACACAGTCCTTCCCATCCCTCCTTTACCATCCTTTTTCTTTCCTCATCCCTCCCCTCTCCACCCTTTCCTACTTTGGGTCTTTGGGGTCCTCCCATCAGGAATTCTAGCTTCTAGGTTGGGAAACAGGTATCTTTGTTTGTCACATTTAGTTGAGATCCTTGATGGTGGTGTAGTTTGTGGTGGATTCTGAATCATCAGGGGATGTCCCAGTCCCTCTTTGGTCTCTGCGGAGCGGCTTGTGATGTCTTTCGGGAGACGGGTGTATCTCTGGAGGCTGCCTGTCTAATTCTGGGAGGTTGTAGCCGAATGAGGTATCCCTTGTGGCAGGTTTCGGACCGCCCTCTCTTTTGTCCACCGAGGTGGCTCGCGGGATGTAAGGTTGCTATCCTGGATTGCTGGTTTATGGCATGAAAACTAGGGTGTGACTTGGGTTTCATACCGCATCTGCACTATTGGCCACACGGAGGTTCTCTTTTGTGTGTGTGTGTGTGTGTGGGGGGGATGATTTACAGCTCTTTCGTTTGTGCTAGGAGCTACCCCCCCCATGTACCTCCCCCCTCCGTTTTTTTAGCATTTTGCTTTTTTGCTTTTTTTATTTTTTTTTGGAGAAAACAAAAGACAAGTAATCTAACTATAGAGTTCCAAGTGAACGATACTTCTCCTCCCAGACCCCTTTCTTCTGTGGCATCCTCTTCTGACCCTGCCTTGATATTGGACAATTATTCAGACCTTTCTAACACCCCTGTACCTTCTGCAGGTAACACTTCATTGCCTGCCTCGGTATCGGTGTTCCAGCACGACACTCACTCCCCTCATACACTGTTTCAAAGTCCTCATTCGACTAAGTTTTTGACTGTGCAACCGACATCTCCCACTGACTATCTGAACACAGTATCAGCAAGGCACTCCTGCACCATGTTGGTCAAAATATTTCATTTCATGCTCTTAAGAGTGATGCACGCATCTCCATGGTGAAAAATGCTGGTCAGGCTCACAATCTTTCCTTTCTTACCTTCATGGACGATATTCGTGTTATAATTCAAGAACACATTTCTCTCAATTCTTGCAGTGATACCGTAGTTCTGCCTTATACCATTGTTTAACATGATTTTCAGTCATATGATACTGACATTCTGGAGCAACTTGAGCTCCAACTTAATCGAGGGGGCAATTGATGACTTGTCCAGGACTTTAAACTGATAGAATATAGAGATATGGGTGTGTTTGGGAAACAATCAGGTTGCAGCACTAGGATTTAAAAGAACATATATTACCAGGATACGTCAGGGATATGTGTAAAATATATAATTCATAATAAAATTGCTAGTAAAGGCAAAGCAACTGGTTAACAAACAAAGAGAGACAGTAGAAGGCAGGAGTGACTACCTCCCTAAAGGTTCAAACTGAAAGATAGAGAAATGCCTTCTGAGTGCCACATACAAGGATATAAACAAAAAGTTCCACACTGATAGGGTCAACAGGAAGGGTGGTGGAGTGGAGATATCAGAGATAATTTGTATTGCTGTGTTAGACAATATATAAAATTAGAAGCGTCGGACACAGAATCTGTTTGGTTATAGTTTCTCGAGGGTCGTGAAAAATTCATTTTTGGTATGATTTATAGGCTTACAAACATTGATAGGGAGTATAGTAAGCTTCTGTGGGACGAAATTCATAAGGGAGATTTTAACTTTAGACAAATTGATTATAACAAAGGCAAAGGAAAGGTTCATTCTCCTGGGCAACAGCAACAAAGGTGTTAAGGCCAAAACTAAGTGTAACAGAGAATGGAAAAAGTACAGAAGACAAAGGACCCAGGAAAATAAGGAGATTAGCCAGAAACGAATATGCGTGGATAATGAGGGAGACCCAACGGCAATACGAGAATGACAAAGCCGAATCTAACCCAAAGCTCTTGTACAGCCACATCAGTCAAGGACCAGGTAATCAAGCTGAGGAAGGAAAGGGGCAAGATCACAAGAAACGCAAATGAAGTACGTGAATAGCTCAACACGAGATTTGAGGAAGTATTTCCAGTGGAGACAAAAAGGCTTCCAGCAAACTGGGATGGTAAGGTACAACAACAAGTGCTGGACACACTACACACAACCAAGGAGGAAGTGAAGAAGCTGCTAAGCGAACTATATACATCAAAGGCCGTGGGACCAGACTACACCCTTCCTTGGATCTTGAGAGAGGGAGCAGAGGCACTGTCTGTGCCACTAACAACAATCTTTAACACATCTATGGAAACAGAGCAACTAGCTTAGTCGTGAGAGACAGCAAATGTAGTCTCAATTTTTAAGAAATGAAATAAGCAGCATTGTTATGTATGGATCCTGCCTCCACTACATCACTTCCCAGACTATTCCATATCCTGACAACTCTGTGACTGAAGAAATACTTCCTAACATACCTGTGATTCATGTGAGTCTTCAACTTCCATTTGTGACCCATTGTTGTTGTGTCCCAGCTTTGGAACATCCTGTCTCTGTCCACCTTACGATTCCTCTATGTATTTTATGTCCCCTATCTCTCCTGTCTTCCAGTGTCGTCAGGTCGATTTCCCTTAACCTTAGCTCCGGGACTAGTCTTATTGCAAACCTTTGCACTTTATCTAATTTCTTACGTGCTTGGAAGGTGTGGGTTCCAAACTGGTGTTGCATCCAATATAGGCCTGACGTACACGGTTTACAAGTTTCTGAACGATTCCTTATTTAGATGTCGGAATGCTATTCTTAGGTTTCTTAGGTTTACTAGGCTCCCGTATGCTGCAACAGTTATTTTGTTGATGTGCGCCTCAGGAGATGTGCCTGGTGTTATACTCACCCCAAGATGTGTATGTGTGTGTGTGTGTGTGTGTGTGTGTACTCACCTATTTGTACTCACCTATTTGTGTTGCAGGGGTCAAGACTCAGCTCCTGCCCCCGCCTCTTCACTGATCGCTATTAGGTTCTCTCTTTCCCTGCTCCATGAGCTTTATCATACCTCGTCTTAAAGCTATGCATGGTT
Organism: Cherax destructor; assembly: GCA_009830355.1. Lineage (NCBI taxonomy): Eukaryota > Metazoa > Arthropoda > Malacostraca > Decapoda > Parastacidae > Cherax > Cherax destructor. Next base: position 28,144 of record WNWK01007502.1, on the reverse strand, counting down.
CCTGCCTCCACCACCTCACTTGCCAAACTGTTCCACTTCCTGACAACTCTGTGACTGAAGAAATACTTCCTAACATCCCTTTGACTCCTCTTAGTCTTCAGCTTCCAATTGTGACCCCTTGTTTCTGTGTCCTATCTCTGGAACATCCTGCCTCTGTCCACTTTATCTATTCCTCGCAGTATTTTGTATGTCGTTATCATGTCTCCCCTAACCCTCCTGTCCTCCAGTGTCGTCAGGCCGATTTCCCTTAACCTTTCTTCGTAGGACATTTCCCTTAGCTCTGGAACTAGCGTTGTTGCAAACCTTTGCACTTTCTCTAATTTCTTGACGTGCTTGACCAAGTGTGGGTTCCAAACTGGTGCTGCATCTCAGTATGGGCCTGACGTACACGGTGTACAGTGTCTTGAACGATTCCTTACTGAGGTATCGGAACGCTATTCTCAGGTTTGCCAGGCGCCCATATGCTGCAGCAGTTATCTGGTTGATGTGTGCTTCCGGAGACATGCTCGATATTACACTCACCGTAAGATCTTTCTCCTTGAGTGAGGTTTGCAGTCTTTGGCCACCTAGCGTATACTCTGTCTGCGGTCTTCTTTGCATTTCCCCGATATTCATGACTTTGCATTTGGCGGGGTTAAATTCGAGTAGCCAGTTGCTGTACCACGTGTCCAGCCTGTCCAGGTCTCTTTGTAGTCGTGCCTGATCCTCATCTGATATAATTCTCATTATTAACTTCAATCATCTGCAAACAGGGACACTTCTGAGTTCATCCCTTCCATCATGTCATTCACATATACCCAAAATTATCACTGGTCCTAGGACTGACCCCTGTCGGACCCCGGTCGTCACAGGAGCCCATTGTGATACCTCATCACGTTACATGACTCGTTGTTGTCTCCTGTCAGGTATTCTTTGATGTATTGGAGTGCCCTAACTGTTATACGTGCCTGATCCTCTAGCTTCTGCACTAATCTCTTGTGAGGAACTGTGTCGAAGGCCTTCTTGCAGTCCAAGAAAATGCAATCAACCCACCTTGTCATAAAACTCCAAATGGTTTGTGACACTGGATTTGCCTTCCATGAATCCGTACTGGTTGTCGTTTTTTAACTTGTTCCGTTCCAGATGCTCCACCACTCTCCTCCTGATAATCTTCTCCATGACTTTGCATACTATACACGTCAGTGACACTGGTCTATAGTTTAGTGCCTCGTTTCTGTCTCCTTTCTTAAAAATGGGGACTACATTTGCCGTCTTCCATACCTCAGGCAGTTGCCCAGTTTCAAGGGATGTGTTGAAAATTGTTGTTAGTGGCACACACAGTGTCTCTGCTTCCTCTCTAAGGACCAATGGAGAGATGTTGTCTGGTCCCACCGCCTTTGAGGTATCATGATCACTTAGCAGTTTCTTCACCTCCTCCTCAGTTGTGTGTATTTCATCCAACACTTGTTGGTGTTCCCCTCTCTTCTGTCTTCTCAGAGTTCTTCGTGTCTCCACTGTAAATACTTCCTTAAATCTCGTGTTGAGCTCCTCACATACCTCCTGATCGTTTCTTGTGAGCTCCCCACCTTCTTTCCTCAGCCTGATTACCTGGTCTTCGACTATTGTCTTCCTCCTAATGTGGCTGTACAGCAGTTTCGGGTCAGACTTGACTTTCGATGTTATGTTATTTTCGTTCTATCGCTGGGCCTCCCTCCTTATCTGTGTATACTCGTTTCTGGCTCTTCGACTAATCTCCTTATTTTCCTGGGTCCTTTGCCTTCTGTACTTTTTCCATGTTTTAGTGCACTTAGTTTTTGCCTCCCTACACCTTCAGGTAAACCAAGGGCTCGTTCTGGTCTTCCCATTATTTCTGTTGCCCTTGGGAACAAACCTTTCCTCAGCCTCCTTGCATTTTGTTGTTACATATTCCATCATTTCATTTCCTGACTTTCCTACCAATTATCTGTCCCACTGAACCTCCTGCAGGAAGTTCCTCATACCTGTGTAGTCCTTACTTTTATAGCTTGGCTTTTCCCATTCAACTCCTGTTACCCTCTCCACTTGTAACTCTACTATGTATTCAAAGCTTAGAACCACGTGATCACTAGCTCCAAGGGGCCTCACGATTGTGATGTCCTCAATGTCCGAGCTGCTCAGGGTGAACACGAGGTCCAGTCTTGCTAGTTCATCCTCCTCTCTCTCTGGTAGTGTCCCTAACATGTTGGTGCATGAGGTTTCCAGTACCACATCCATGATCTTGGCTCTTCATGTTTCGGGACCCCCATGTGGCTCCAGGTTGGGCCAGTCAATCTCCTTGTGGTTGAAATTACCATAACCAGTAACTTTGCTCTGCTCGAGTGAGCTCTTCTTGCCACCTCAGCCAGTGTGTCCACCATCGCTCTGTTGCTCTCTTCATATTTCTCTCTTGGCCTCTTACAGTTCTGTGGTGGGTTGAACATCGCTGCAATGACTACCTTATGTTCCCCAGACCGTTTTGTACCTTCTATTAATCCCTTTCTCCAATCTCGTCCATTCCTCCCATTTCCTCAAATCCATCGGTTTTTAATGAGCAGTGCCCAGGAAGATTGAGTCTGTTATTGTCTCAGTGAGTTTCGTTTCTGTGAATGCTATGATGTATGGGGACGTCTCATTGATTCTTTCATGCCACTCCTCACATTTATTCGTTATTCCATCCTCGTTCGTGTACTAAACCTTCAACTTTTTTTTCTAAAACTGTGGTCCAAGGAGAATATTGGGGTTGGAGGAGCAGGAGCCACGGCGGGGCCCTATGGGGGGTTGCGGTGGGGGTGGGGTTTGTGATGGGGGTGAGGGCAGAGTGTCCATAGGGCCTATGGGGGTTTGCAATGGGGGTGGGGTTTTTGATGGGGTGGGGGCATAGTACCCATAGGGAGTTGCTGTTGAGGTGGGGTTTGTGATATGGGGGTGGGGATAGAGGGAACAGTGTGTGGGTTTTGGTTTAGATTGTTCAGTTGCATTGGGGTTGTCGTGGTTGGATCCTTCTGTGAGTGTTTCTGGAGGAGGTGTTTGTTTCTTCCAGCTGGGTCTGGGTTCTTCTGATCATTTCTGTCATTGCCTCTCGTTCCTCCTTTCATTTTTGTACCCTCTATTTCAGTATCTTGTGTTCTGTCTCGATCGAGGTACACTCTCTGGTACTCGGGTTTGTCCCTTAGCCGTGCTTTTTACTGTAGGATCCTGGTCCGAGCTGATTCTGCCTTAAAAATTACTTTGACAGGCCGTTTTCTTCCTCTTTGAAACCACCCAATTCTCTGAAAAATTGTCACCTGGGTCATGTCGTCCTCACCTATTGCTTTCATGATACTTGCAATCGCTTTTGTCTCCTCCTGTTTTCTTTCATCATAGGTGTGTGTGTGTGTTTGTGTGTGTGTGTGTATGTGAACCTCTAACAATCGTGATGTAGAGAGTTAACTTTTATTTTTTAAACACGAGTATTATTAATATTTTAAAAAGGTTCAGCATCTATCAACCGTTTTTCGATGATACAAGTATAGATACCGACAATGTAAAAATGCAGATGCTCACCTATTCCGATACTTTGACACATCCACAATTATTATTGTTACTATTGTTATTAATATTTTTATTATTATAAACACCAAGAGAACAAGAGAGGAATGATTTCACACGGGTTTACTGTAGGAGAAATGAAACAGGCCAGTAATTTGCTCGGAGCCTGCCGGTGATTTTTATTATCCAATTGAAAGCCTTCATTAAATGCATCCTTAATCTCCAATTTTGGTATATTCCTCTCAAACCGTACAAAACGACATTTTCAGATCAGCCTTCTAAATATAATGCATCGGGAATAGGAATTTCCACAGGCAGGCCTGTCGATGACTGAAGACAGTCCAAACTGCGCCATCTACCAATTAGAGGCTATCACAAAAAACGAAATTGGTATAAGGAAGAGTAGGTTCTAAAACATTGTGGTCCTTAGTCAAGGACTGAGAAGAATATTCACGTGATGAAGCCATTCTACCTCTAAATAAATAGGATTGGACTCTTTTTATTAGTAATCAAGCAGAAGCTGACCTACTTGCTGAACAATTTGCTGAAAGATGCAATTAGTTGATCCAGTTAGGAAACCTCTATTGCTAGTCCGAAAGATTTGTATCAAAGTTGCCAGGTGTGGCAATAAGACAAGATATAGCATATCACCTCAGTACCCTGCACAAAGAAAAGTATATGGTTCCGTATAAGATGAACCCAAGATTGGTGAGTAGATGTGCTAACCACTTAGCTTCTAGCTGCACGGGGCGCAAGTTCTTCGATAAGAAGAACCAATTATATTACTTTTCATATTTTTTTAATGTTCAAGAGCCACAGAATTTTATTTGAATTGTATTTATAAATAATAAAAAAACACAAGCATATAGTAGTCCTACTCACCGAAGCAGAACGTTTAATCTTTGTTCATTGAAGAATTTGAGTCTTCATTTTTGCAGTTTAATAGTTTAAAATCTGGCTGGTAGGATGTCAAAGCTGTTTTAAGAAGCTCAATGAGGTGGTTGTTAATGAGGATATCACGATGTTTTGACTTAATAAATTTCATTACAGAGAAGAGAGATTTACAGCAGAAGTTGTCCCCAAAACAGAGAGCAGACAGAAGCCAGTTTTCTGAAGACTGGGATACTTTGCTTCTGGGATTTATTTCCAGAAGTCAGTTAGAGATGAGCTTCTATGTACCAGCTTCAAACCCACATCTTCCTGCAGCTCAATAAGCTCTGTGTCTATTGAAGCAACATCCGAGGCAAAAGATGCAACAACATGACATCCTTCATTGATGACATCAATCACTAAAGGATTCACAAGAAATTCAAAACATGGTTTTATCTTTTTTTTTTTACTTTCCTCAAACCTGTTCACAAAATCCTTATAAAGTGTTTATAAGTTTCCTTCATATTGTTTCAATTTACTATCTTTAATTTCAAAATCAGGAAAATCAGTTATTCTTAATTTAACGTTGGGAAAGTGATGAAATTTCTTTGTTGCCAGATCTCTTTGAACAAGATTTATTTTATTGTGAAAATTGAAAACTGACTGGGAAAGTTCATTAATAACTTTGCTCCTTCCTTGAAGTGTCAGATTTAAATACTGGAGGTGTTGCATTACATTTGTAAAGAACATCAGTTCCTGTACTCATTCGTGATCTTCTAGTAGTGGGTGTTTTTCTTTCTTTCATGAAATCAATGATTGGTTCAAAAAGAGGAACAAACTTATTCAGATAATTTTGTAGTTGACAGTCATCTTACAACACAGCAGAATGAAAGGTCACTTGGCTTTCTTCAAGCTCCTCAATAAAATTTCTAAATTCACGGTGTTTTGCATTTGTCCGAATGAAATTCACAATTTCTAAAACGCAATTTATGACATTGTTGAACTTGAAGTGTTTGCTTACTAAATGCTCAATTTGGATGATACATTGGACAGATATATTCAGGATAGTTGAGATCATTTGTCAATTGCCCAGCTAGTCCAGTATTTTGATGTACCAAGCTGGTGTTCCATCTGTTGCAATGCTAACAAGTTTACGCAATGGTAGTTGAACATTTAATAAAGCTTCGTTAAGTGCATTTTTGATGTCAGAACCTTTTGTGGTTTCCTTTAAGCTTATCCGGTCTAAGAATTCTTCATTTACACTTCCTTAGTTTGTAACGTAGCGAATAAATACAGCAAGCGTCTCTCAGTAGTGCGACGGGAGATAGGAATTTGTTCTATTGCCTGTTTAAGTTATGAGTTCTCTGGAGCGAGAATTACGATCACACCACTAATATTCATTTTTACAAATTTCCCATACCGCCTCAAGCGCTTAACTTGATGGTGCAGAGTCCAGCTGCATCATCCGTACTTGTTTAAAACATGTTTTGATTATGTTCAGCGAGTTTAAACAGTTCTTTGGTCACATAATGCATATGACTGTTTGAAACGCTAATGGCAATCAAACCCAATATAGTGTTAGGAGCCGCTCAGAGTAACTTCTGGAGCCACACATAGCTCGCGAACCGCAGTTTGTCCACCGTTGATCTAGCATTTATTAACTGTACCTAACACAAGTAAATTGTGTTGTATGGGGAAAAAGGCAAATGTAGTCCCCGTTCACAATAAGAGAGCCTTGCAACGGTAAGCAACTACTGACGAGTGTCAATTTTTTTAATCACTGATAAAAATTTTGAGCAATAATATCTCTGCAAATGACTGCATTTTTGGACTATCATTCGTTTCTTTGTCTCCATGAGTATGCATTCGGAAGCTGATCTTGTGTTGAACCTCTCCACTATCAGTCATCAGTCACTGGATTAATGAAGGTTCAGCTGTGTAGTAATTTGATGGAGCCTTCGATCGGGTATGACACCAGAACAATTGACAATGCTGCATTCATTTGCACTCATTGACTTTGCACTACACCTCGTTAGAGACTAACTTCAAATAAGATCTCTTACAGAAATTTTCGATGGAGTATTCCACAAACAAATGTCCTTGTTCCAATATTTTTACAATGACCTATTTCGTCTCATTCAATGTAGAGGAGGAGATGCCAGGTTCTCTCAGGTATATTAATCACCAGTTTCAGGTGATGATAGTCTATAAGCAACACAATGTTAATTCTGGAGATGTGGTAATAATGAATTTAAGAGCATTAGTGCTCGGGGATGAGGTGAATGTCCTAGGAGTGAAAATTGACTCCAAAATGTTTTTGAAAAATCACGTAAATTTTGCAATTAAGGCGGCCAAGAAGTTAAAATCCTTAATGCGAGTGTCATTCCCGTCTGACAGCATAAGTTGTAAAACTCTGCACGAGGCATAATTACGCTCTCACCCTGAGAATTACCTTTTTTTTTTTTTTTTAAATGTTTTGCACTTTCTCCCCTTCCTCCTTCTCCGTCTAATCTGAGACTTCCAGACAGAATAGAAAATCGAGCAAGCCGACTAATCCCAAAGTCTGGACCAAAAGTGGTTTGAACTCTAATTACAGCTAAGCCAATAACACTGGATATATGTAGGTGCCTTTGCCGTTAAGTCCAAAGCCGCTTCGTGATCAGCGACAAACAAACTTTATATCACAAGTTGATGAGTAAGGTACCTTTGCAACACCTGGGTATCTTCATTGCCGAAACGTTTCGCTTTAACAAACAGGATCTAATTTAAATCGAAATATTTGTGGAATTTGTAGGAGGTTGTGTATGTTCACTAAATTGCAGCCAAGTCTTTATATACTAGAGCAAAAATAAGGCAAAGCTTCTGGAGGTGTTGTTACACATGACTGCGGACGAATAATGGAAGTTGATGATGTTAAACAGCAATTTAGCTTGACTAATAACGTTTCAGCGGATTGTAAACAAACTGTTACAAGGTGTGTATCCTTCTAATTTATTAAAAGTTCTTGTTCTTGTAGTGTTTCTTTTCATTTCCATGGGGAAGGGGCTGAAGAATGCTTCCTCTTCAAGCCATGCGTATCGTAAACGCTGATTAAAATGCCAGAAGCAAGGTGCCAGTAAACCTTTCTCAAGAAGAAATTACTAAATCGTAAAAGAAAAAATAAAGTTGAGATGTTTGAATGCACGTGGGTGTCGTACGGATAAGAATGAATTGATTGTTAATGTTTTCAATTTAAAAAAAATTTGGATGTCCTAGCTGTTAGTAAAAGAAAGCAAGAGAATTTCCGTGTGTGTGTGTGTGTGTGTGTTTGGTGTTGTTGTTTGTGTGTGTGTGTGTGTGTGTGTGTGTGTGTGTGTACTCACCTAATTGTACTCACCTATTTTTGGTTGCAGGGGTCGAGACTCAGCTCCTGGCCCCGCCTCTTCACTGATCGCTACTGGGTCCTCTCTCTCCCTGCTCCATGAGCGTTATCATACCTCGTCTTAAAGCTATGTATGGTTCCTGCCTCCACTACATCACTTGCTAGACTATTACACTTCATGACTATTCTATGGCTGAAGAAATACTTCCTAACATCTCTTTGACTCATCTGAGTCTTCAACTTCCAATTGTGACCCGTGTTTCTGTGTCCCATCTCTGGAACATCCTCTCTCTATTCACCTTGTCTATTCCATGCAGTATTTTGTATGTCGTTATCATGTCTTCCTAACCCTCCTGTCCTCCAGTGTTGTCATGCCGATTTCCCTTAACCTTTCTTCGTAGGACATTCCCCTTAGCTCTGGAAATAACCTTGTCCCAAACCTTTGCACTTTCTCTAATTTCTTGACGTGCTTGACCAGGTGTGGGTTCCAAACTGGTGCCGTATACTCTAGTATGGGCCTGACGTACACGGTGTACAGTGTCGTGAACGATTCCTTACTAAGATATTGGAACGCTATTCTCAGGTTTGCCAGGCGCCCATATGCTGCAGCAGTTATCTGGTTGATGTGTGCTTCCGGAGACGTGATCGGTGTTATACTCACCCCAAGATCTTTGTCCTTGAGCCAGGTTTGCAATCTTTGGCCACCTAGCCTGTACTCTGTCTGCGGTCTTCTTTACCCTTTCCCGATCTTCATGACTTTGCATTTTGCAGGGTTAAATTCGAGAAGCCAATTGCTGGACCAGGTGTCCAGCCTGTCCAGGTCTCTTTGAAGTCCTGCCTGTTCCTCATCTGATTTAATTCTCCTCATTAACTTCACATCATCTGCGAACAGGGACACGTCTGAGTCTATCCCTTCCATCATGTCATTCACATATACCAAGAATAAGAATGGTCCTAGGACTGACTCCTGTGGGACCCCGCTCGTCACAGGCGCCCACTGTGATACCTCATCATGTACCATGACCCGTTGTTGCCTCCCTGTCAGGTATTTTCTGATCCATTGCAGTGTTTTTCCTGTTATACGTGCCTGATCCTCTAGCTTCTGCACTAATCTCTTGTGAGGAACTGTGTCGATGGCATTCTTGCAGTCCAAGAAAATGCAATCAACCCACCCCTCTCTCTCGTGTTTACTTCTGTTACTTTGTCATAGAACTCCAGAAGGTTTGTGACACAGGATTTGCCTTCCATGAATCCGTGCTGGTTGTTGTTTATAATCTTGTTCCGTTCCAAGTGCTGTGTGTGTGAGTACTTTGCTATTTGTACTTACGAGTATCGGCACTTGTCCCCAATTCGGTGCTGGCCTCTTCTGGGTTTACCCCTCCTGGCGTCGCCAACCCAACAGTATCTTATGTCTTTATAACACTACGTATGTGTCCTGCCTCTACTACTTTCATAACCAGGTTGTTCCACTTCCTGATAACTATAAGGAGAAAGAAGTACTTCATAATATCCCTATGACCCATCTATGTTAACCCGAGGTCCTCATTCAGGGAGATTTCCCGCCTTTGTGCTCCAAGTTTGTAGTTTATTTCTAGTTGTCTTTCCCTTTTCCCAGTTTCCATAACTATGCATTTGCTGGGGTTAAATTCTTGCAGTCTTTCAGATCCGTTTGAAGTATTTTCTACTCTACTCCTGTTTGTATTCTTTGCATTAGTTTCACATCATCTACGAACGGGTATAATATAGATATTTTCCTCTGTCATGTCGTCCAGGTGCACAACAATAGGACTGATCCCATTATGGATCCTCACTCTTCATATTCGCCCAATCCGAATACACTTCTAGAAAAACATCGCATTGTTTCCCTCCTGTTAAGTATTCCTTCATTTACTGTAATGTTTCACCTGTTTCTCCCTGATTCTCTAGTTTTATTCCTGGTCTCTTTTGCGGTACTGTTTCGATCGCCTTCTTACAGCCCAAGAATATGTAGCCAATCCATCTCTCTTTCTCTCTCCTTCCTAACTTTCGTTACTTTGTAATAGCAGATTAGTGAGACATAATTTACAATCTCTAATACTGTGTTATATTTTGTTTATGAATTAGTTCCTTTCCTGGTGCTCTACTACACTCCTGATAACCTAGCCATATGCATGACAGTGACACTGATCTGCAATTTAATGCTACAATATGACCAGTTTTAAACATTAGGACCACATTTACTGTTTTGCAAACCTTTAGCAGCTGCCTGTTTGTTGCTTTTGACTTGTTGATGACCACAGATAAGAGTTCACATAGTTCTGTTGTTCTCTGTCTCTGAGAACCCATGGAAAGATGTTGTCTGGTCTTACTCCCTTCAAGATATCTTGCTCAATAGTTTCTTCACCTTTCCCCAAGTTGTGTTTTTTTGTGTCCAGCATTCACTGGTGCACTCTCCCTCTTTTACTCATCGGCAATGTTGTTGATTCCACCGACAATAAGCTCTCTCAATCTTCCGTACTGCTCTTTACAAATTTCATAGTCATTTCTAGTGAGCTCCCACCTTCCTTTCCACCCATAATACCCGATCCTTCGCCACTAGATTTATTTCAGATATTGCTATATAGCAGCCTTTTCACTCGTATTTGAATTACGATGTTATGTCATTTCCAAATTACCTTTCAGCTTCTCTTCTTACCCATATGCATTCATTTCTGCTTCTATAGGTAGCTTCCTTATTCTTCAAAATTCTTTATTTCCAGTATTTCTTATAACATCAAGCTCTTTTAGCTTTTGCCTTATTACATTTCTGAGTAAATTATGAGATCACTCTGTTTTTGTTATTGCCTTCTATTCCTCTCGGCACTTTTCAGTCGCATGCTCCATATTTCATTCACTGTCTTTTCAGTTAATTCCCTTTCCTTTGGGATTCCACTCAGAAACAGATTCATGTCTGCGTAGTCTCCAATTTTGAAGTCAGGTTTGACCTTCCATTAATGCTCTATGTTGCAGATCTCTACACTGAACGCTTGCAACACCACAATCAATTAGGGTAAATGTAAGGTCCAGCCCCGATGATTCATCACCTTCTCTTTAGTGTATGTCTGAGATGCTACGCCTGAGATGCTACGCCTGAGATGCTACGCCTGAGATGCTACCTCCAACAACTTAGCTCTCCACGGTTCTGGTTCACTGTGCCTCCAGATTTGTTTAGTTTATTTCCTTATAGTTGAAGTCTCCCATGATTAGTAGTTTTACTAATGTGTCCACATTCTATTACAGATCCTCTCTCAGACTATGTACATTTTCTTCAGCAGTTATTTATTACCCTTTTCTCTTATATATTTCCTGCATCCAATATTTCCTTCATCTTTTCCTCCATTTCTATGTCCAGAATTCCAATGTTATTTCCCTGCCCTTCGTCAGTCACGTATATAATTCCAACCATCACTGTTCCCTTCTCTGTTCACCGACATCCTCATTCCACGTCCGCAGATTCCCCTTCCAGTTTGTTTGACATTTGTTTTCTCATTTATTCACTCTCTGTGTTTTGCTAGATATAACTTCAAATGCATTGAGGGTTATGTTCAGTTGTGCCACAAGATTATTCTTGTAGGTGAAAGCGCAAAAAAAACAATATTGCAGAGATAACAATGGATCCTCGTCAGATCCCACTGGGCGTAGTTATTTCACAAAAAATATAGTCATTGTATAACTAATGTACGGAACAGAAGTTGGAGATATAATAGCCAATATTAGATATTTTATTAAAGAAACATTGGTCATAACTGGTTGCAGTCTCATCAAAACTAAATACATTCAACTAATCGATGCAAAATGAGGATACGGTCTCAAGACGTATAATAACTTTTTATTAACAATAATGCTAGTTGGTCGTTGTGTAGGGTTCACATGGAGTTTTCTCTGAAATGTTGGACGTTTCGTTACTCTAAGATATAATATTCCATTGTATGGCCGTTTCCGTCCACAATTTTTCATTTTGTGTCACTGGCATCTTTAAATAAACTGTACAGCAAAAGCTACTCATATCAGTAACAACGTCTTGCAATCTACAGACTTTGTTACGTTCTCCATAGACATGTTCAGTCATCGGAGTATTAAGTCTTTATATTACAGTATATCGTTCATTAAATGCCAGCAGGCAACTCCTGGCACTTCGTTGACAGGAAAGAGCCTACTGGCTCATATAGGCCTCATTGGAGGAATAGAAGAAAACCTGCCTTCTTAGATAATTCACATCCACATTCCTATCATTGTACATAGACTATAAACTTACTAATGTTAAGATTAAAGACTGACTGGGATTTATTATTTCAGAAATTCCCCTTAAAGCAAATACTAGTTTGTTTATAAAAGCTAAAATAAAGATTTAACTAATCATTAATTTGTATAAATCTAAACAATAAAAAGTCACATTACTGTGGCTTCAACATTTCAAGAAAAACCTACAGTTCAGAGAAAAACTTTATTACGATATTTCGGTTTCTGTTGGACCATAGTGGTCTCAAATGGGGTAACAAAAGTAGACAAAGCCAAATGAAAATGTGAAAGGGGCGCGGAATGAAGGGAGGAATAGTAGTAGAAGAAGAGACAACCGTAGCATTATTTTCGGTATTAGTTTGGGTTTGATAGTGATGTGGTCAGTATAGGCCAGTAGGCCTTCCAAAGTGTTCCTTCTTTCTTATGTTGACGCTAATTGTAGAACAAGAAACAGTTGTTGTAATTGTAATAAAGGTAGCGAAGTGAAATCAGCAGTAATGAGGTAGTCACAGTAGTAGAATCGTTAGTAGTTAAGTATAAATAGTAGTAGAGACTATAGCAGGAGGGAAAAAATTATATAGTAGTAGTAGCAGCAGTAGTACATAAGAGCTAAATAACAGAGGAAAAATGGTGAGATCTACTGGCTCATGTAAGGTGGTTCTAGTGATAGCGGTGAAAGTGAATTACATTTGAAGGCGGCGGAAATTGAATGAGAAGAAATACAGTAGGCCTACTGGCTATAGTTAGGAAAACCAAGGTAGCGAGATAGAGGGAATTCAGAAGATAGAAGAGGAAGAGAAAATGAAGAAGACGGAAATAAAGCAAATATTAAGGTTCATTTTACGACAAGATGGAGACTTTCAAGATTAGAAGAAGAGAAGAGACTAGTTAATATTAACGCTGTGATCTCTGACATGAAAGAAAAGAGCATTCTTGGTTTCGGGATATCTTTTGTAATTTTTAAGTGTCCTAAAAGCGAGCGGGCAGTTTTACCAAGGGACTGGAGTAAACAAGAAGAGCAGGAGGAGGAGTTCCTCATGTATATTAAAAAGCGAGTGGCCAACTTCACAAACAAATGGAGCAGGAGGAAGAGAGTCATGTACAAGCTTAATGTCATGAGTATTAATTTAACGAAAAAACAAATTTGATGAAGGCTGTAAAAGTACGGAAGGCAATGATAAGAATTTTTTTTTATTTTAGCATGAGATAAGGAGAGCTTATGAAATCAGGTAGATAGCCATGGCAAAAGAAAAAAACTAAGAAGAGTGGAGATTTTCAGCTCGACTAATTGAGAGGCCACAAAATTGGAGGGCACTAAGGAAGAGACAAACAATAACAATTTTCTTGCCAGAAGGAGCATGGCAAGAAAAGTAGTGAACGTACATACCTGTCACAGAGTGGAGGACATAAATATCAAGGAAAAAACAAAGAGTTAGTTTCCCATTCAGTTTTGAACTTGATAAAAAGAAGAAAGACTGTTAAGGGCATCAAGAAAATGAGACCAGTTAATCGTCTCTATCTTTGTAACCTTTTTGATGTTCTCGGTTCTTTTAGCAAATTCATTTCTCCATGACTCTCATTCTGAACAAGCCTTTCCGACTTTTTTTTCAGACCTCCATCAACGTCAACGTGCTCTATAGTCCTCTTACCCAAATGATCTCTGAAATCTCACTACAGTTGTTCTCACGTTGCTGGCCTTAATTCAGACCTTAACCCTACTGACTTACAGGACAAACATCGTCTTATTTCTGACAGCCCCTGGTTCAAGTTCTTTCTCATTGATCGTATTACTAATCGTTTTTACTGTCGTCCTTTCCTAAAATCAGCTTTAATTTCACTGTTTAGGTCTTCCCTTTGCCAGTCCATGTGTTGGCAGCATTTGATTTACTCATTTGATTCCTTTTGTCAATATAACTCTCAGAATATCACTGAAATGCCAGCTATTCAAGGTGCTCTCCTTCGTGCCCTTGATAGCCATTTTTTCATAGAATCAACATCTTCCAGTTTCGTTTACAGCATGTCCTTTTATCTCTAAGATTTGCAGTTGATATTGTTATCCTTAATTCTGAAATATGCAATTTCGTGGTTGTTTTCAATCGTGAGGATTTCCTCTGAAAATAAGACACACAATGCAAGTTAAAGCATTTTGTGTCTTATTTTCAAACGTATCACACATATCTTTGCTGCCATGGGAATACAGATAGGAATTAAAAATGGTAAAGAATGGAAGGTGGAAGAGAGAAAAGGCAGTTAGGGCCAGGGTAAGAAAAGGAAGTGGTGAAAAAGAAGGTGGAGAGAGTAATGATGGAAAGAGAAAAGTGGAGGAGGGAAGGTGTAGAGGGGAAAGAGGGAAACAGGAAAAGTTTAGAGGTGAAAAATGGAGACTGGAAAAGTGATGGGAAAGGTGGATAAGAAGACAAAACAGAAGGGAATGAATGTAGAAACGTTCTACCGTAGTTTTGCTTTATATGCATTTTAATAACTTAATAAGCAAGCCATAATATTTTTACACAGCAGTAATTGGTGCTCACAACATCACCAAGATTGAACTATAACAATTAAAATTTACTAACCTTTGTAAAATAAGATTAGGTATAATTGTGTTGGTCTAAGAAAAATATAGTTATTATAAAATTTAATAACTCACATAAAATCTGTGAAAGAATTACAATCACGTTAATTACATTATAATCAATTGTATTTTCTACAAACATGAGAATTTTGTTTTTCTAAATTTACAAACTCTAATAAATCTTGGTGTCTGGATGAGGGAAGATGACTTGCCAAGCGGACAGAGATGAGGAGCCAGACTGACGCCAAATAGAAGCAGAAGAGGAAGCATTAGTGGTGGTGATGCGAGAAGGGGAACAGCTCGGACGAGTTAGCATTAAAGACACAGACGCGACTTGAGAGGCAAAAGTTTCTGTGGAGAAGCTGTGGAAACAGAGTACAGAAACATTTGTAAAAAAAGATATTATTTTATAGTTTCGGAACATTTCCTATTTTAGTTCTGACTACAAAGGTTATATGGCCACTCGAAAAATAAAAAAAATAATTAGTAAGACCATTCATCTTATTTACACTAGATAAACACAAAGCGAACAATAATAAGCAATTGCAATTACAGTTTCCATTGTAATTTCTTTGATTTATATGATGATCATTACTAAGTTTGGGTATTATTAACTAGTAAGCAAAATAATGTAATTTCAACTAATTGTTGTATAAATTGGGAAACTACTATAAAATTAACTCTGATGAAATTATTAAGCCTTTCCTCAACTAAACCATACAACGGGTGGGGATAGAACCCGCGGTCAGAGAGTCATAAAACTTCAGACCGACGAGCTAGCCACTGGGCCAGCTGGCTACAATAAGATTCATCCAACTAGATATATATATATGCCATGCTAACCTTCCTTTGGGGCTTTGAGGGAGGTGAGGACAGGTTTATTTCAAAACCTGCTGGTGCTCTCGAAAAAGACATTAGGGTTACAGTCGGTAGCCACTTATGCAGACAGGACACAGAAGTGCCTTATGTGAAATATTAGAAGCTCCGTAGTCCAGAGGAAAAGCAATGGATCCGTTAATTTTGGGACCACGGTTTGAGTCTCCTGTCCAACTTCCTGTCTATTTATCGAAAGTCGTTCATTACGACTTGAATTAAGTTCACACACACACACACACACACACACACACACACACACACACACACACACACACACACACACACACACACACACACACACACACACACTATATTCTATGTGAACTTTATTTAAAAACATAATACATTAGGATACAATGGGAAGAGGAACAACATAACTGATATCTCAAGGCCTATATCTCAAAAACTTCATTCATCTCCCCCGAGGGGTCCATGTGCCCAAAATGCTGCAGACATTTTTCCTCTGGATCACAACACTGAGTCTCTGAAAGAGGAAGCTAGCTGCTCTGGAGTCCTTGGTTTCCGTGATGAGTTTTTCACTTAACAATTCATGAATTATAAAACACACTTGTCCCATACTCCGAGGGTAGCATGGTAGCAGTCCTCTTTGTTTACTGATCTTCTGGGTGTCCATGAAATTGGTCTTTGACTGCATAACGTGAATAAAAGTCCTGACTCCTAAGGGTAAACAACCTGCCAATCTAAGGGCGTTAAATTACTACACATAAACCAACCTAGGGCCAGCTTGTACCTTCACAGGAAGGGCACAAACACTAACATATATAAAAATATAATATATTAAAAGCAAATTAACATGTACAGTATACAACTACTCTACATACAAAAATCCCCACACTCCAGTTTACCTTCACTCACTAACATTAGCTCACTAGCACACTGCTACTAGTGAGTAAAATACAATATATAAACAGAGAGGCTTTACAGCACCCCCCTCCCCCATACTTTCTTGCCGGCTACATAATCGAATCAATACTCTCAGGTAAGACCCATATGGGTGAAAGGAGATTTGAAAAGAAGAGGAATAGTGGGTGAGAGGAAGGTTTAATAAAGTGAGGGAAAGAGCCAGCCGCATAGCGTTGGTTGGCATGGTAGAGGGAGTGATTGCTGAGCCATGCTGTCTGCAAGGTCGTGTAATGGAGGTACTGGTCTTGGTTCAGGAGGCAAGCACATTTCACGTAGGTGGCAGCAAAACGTCAGGCTGGTTTGCTGTCGTCCTGTTTCTCATAATGCAACTTAGGTTGGAAGGGGAAGGCATGAGATTGGCTAGGTAAAACGGACGTCTTTTAAGGTCCACCCCTGCAGTGGGCAGGGCAGAAATTGAGATTTAGATGAAAGGAGTAGGTTTTAGGTGTAGAGAGGAGGAGGAGCGGGATTGTAAAGAGATTGGAAAAGGTTTAGTGTTGTCTGGCTGTCTAATGACTTCGTCGAAGAAGGTTGTCCATGTGTCTTGGTGGGTTTCAAGTCGGTCTATTTGTCTGTCACTGAGTTTTTTCCAGAACACTTTCAGCGCCGGGGTGCCGGTCCTGTTGTGGAGAGACTTACTAGTGGGAAAGTCATCCCATTTCACGCCAAGCACCCACCGCAGTTCTGGATTCGCTGCAGTTTCAGGACGTTTATTTTGGCAGCAAGAGAGAGAGCAAGAGGTATATAAGTGATAAGTGGTCGTATAAGAGCCTTGTACATGTGTAGTTTAGTGTTTGGGTGTGAGCCTCTGAGCTTGTACAGTCTCTCAAGGGCAGAACTGGCCATACCTCATTTAGTGTTTATGTGTGTATGTAGTCTCAGTCTAGAGTCCAAGTTAACTTCAAGGACTGTAGTGTTGAGTGTTCGTGGAATGGGTGTTCGTGTAGTGGTGGTTCTGAGGTGAACAGGCAGTGGTTGGCGGCGTCCTTTTGGGAAGAAGTAGGTAATCTTGGATTTGTTGGCATTAGTTTTATTGCGCCAAAGGATCTCCCAAGCACTGATCCTGTCAACCTCACGTTGTGTTCTGAGTGATAGATATCTGCTTTGTTCGTGTCCTGTGAGTTGTGTGATGTCATCTGCATATGTAAGTGTGAGTGTGTTGTAGTGAGCTGGATAGGCTACATAGCCTCCAGTCAAAACGTTATATATACTCTACAAAACACAGATCCTTGCACACTAGGGTCTTAAAGGAAAATCGTGGGAGCATAACAACAATATAATAACCAATGGCCTAGACGTGGCCAAAAATACCACCCACATACCTACGCGAAACCATGACGACTTGTTCCAGCCGCCGGTGTCTTTGTACTGACTAATAAATACACGTCTTCTCTCCTGGCCACGCTAACTGAAAAGGAATAATACGCGTTTGGTTTCAGAATTGATCCCGGAAACTGGCATTAAATATATGGAGCGTTTTTATTCACATTTGATAATACACTGCGTAATACCCACCATCTTCGGCTTCAGAGAAGGGCAAGTAGGGGTCAGCTAACGTAGAGGCACAGGTGTAGTCCCACGCAATCTGCTTACCGTCTTTCCAGGGTAGCACGTTGACTCTATCTGGAAGCTGTTGACTTCTGTCTGGCCTCAGTACCTGAGGTTCCCGTTCTACTGGGCAACGGGATGTGTCGAGATTTCGCTTAACGATGTTATTACCCTCCTTATGTCTGGCATACTTCCTTTCTGATGTATGACAGACGACACACTATAACCGAAATTAATCAGCTGATGCCCTGCCGCAAAAGCACTTATGTTCGGTGAGTATGGGGGATGTTAGGCAAAGAACTACAGCAATTAGAATGGCCTGTGGGTCGAGTCGAGTGCCCAAGAAGTTAGACTTGGCAGAGTTAGACACCTTGTGAGGAGATACAGGGCATCACGGACATCCAGATCAGGTTATTCAGTTTGTCCTTGAGGACTGTGTCGAGGGCCTGATGGCCCAGCGGTGCTCCCAAGAGGATGCTCTTGGATGGGCTTCAGGAAGACTTGTTTGCACAGCCGTAATTATTTCCTGGTATGTTGAGATGCTTTCACACTTGGAAAGATTGACGTTGAGTCCTAAGGATTTAACTTCAACAGTTATAGTTCCTCATTGAGGGATTCTTCCGTGCCTGTCAGAGTGCAACCATCCAGATACCAGATACTGAGTTCAATGAGCAAGTTGAAATTGAGTTCTCTTACCGCCATGGAGAAGAGAAACAGCGCGAGTGGAACACCCTGCATAACCTTTTCCGATAACGTGATTTCATGCTCTCTAAAGAAAAGGATATAAGTATTTTCTGTAGCCAGCTGAAATAAAGAGAGAAAAACTGGTTAACTGTTCTCTAGCAGCTGGCAAGACCACATCTCTTTTCGCCATATTAAGCCTTCCTTTTTTCGGGGCCTCATTATGTGCGTTGAAGGATGGAGGAACCAGACCCTTCGCTGTCTCGTTGCCAAAGCAGCTCATGCAGCTTAAAAAATTACGTTAGGTTCAGGAAGGTAAGGTAAGTTTTATGTTAGTTGTTGTTCAAAAATAAAAATCTTTAAATTAGTGATACAAATTGTATCCATATTGCTCAGATTGATTTGCCCTGATTTATAGCAAAAACAAATTTTCATTAGGCTTATTCGGCAAAGAGCACCTTTGCCAAATAGGCCAAACTGGACGATTGGGCTTAAAGGGCTGTACACACACACACACGCACACACACACACACACACACACACACACACACACACACACACACACACACATATACACATACACACACACACACACATATATATATATATATATATATATATATATATATATATATATATATATGTCGTGCCGATTAGGTAAAACTGGTCAATTAGCAAGAACTCATCTAAAATTAGGTCCTTTCTAAAATTTTCTCTTATACGTTTAACGACAAATTTTTTTCATATATGTTAGTGTAAGAATTTATAATTTTGTACAAAGAGAAACTTTGAAAAACCTACCTAACCTTATTACAACAAGCGCAATTTAATTTAGTCTAACCCAACTAAATATATTTTAGATACGTTAACATTAATTTAATAATAAACAAACACAATGAAATACATTTCTTTCGTTAGGTTCAGAATGATTTTTGCGAAATTATTGCATACACAAATTTTCGCTTGTCTTATATGGCAAGAAGAGCGTTGCTATTTAAGCCAAAATCGCCAGTGGTCCGAAAAGAAAATTTCATCATCATTCACGCCATCACTGTCTTGCCAGATGCGTGTTTACACTACAGTTATATATATATATATATATATATGTCGTGCCGATTAGGTAAAACTGGTCAATTAGCAAGAACTCATCTAAATTTAAGTCCTTTCTAAAATTTTCTCTTATACGTTTAAAGATATATTTTATTAATTTATGGAAATGTAAGAATTTATAATTTTGTACCAAGAGAAACTTTGAAAACCTACCTAACCTTATTATAACAAGCGCAATTTAATTTAGCCTAACCCAACTAAATATATTTTAGATACGTTAACATTAATTTAATAATAAACAAACACAATGAAATATATTTTTTCGTTATGTTCAGAATGATTTTGGCGAAATTATTGCATACACAAATTTTCACTTGTCTTATATGGCAAGATGAGCGTTGCTATTTAAGCCAAAATGCAAGTTTACCTAATCGGACGACATATATATATATATATATATATATATATATATATATATATATATATATATATATATATATATATATATATATATATATATAGTATGCCGATTAGGTAAAACTGGTCAATTAGAGAACTCATCTAAAATTAAGTCCTTTCTAAAATTTTCTTTATACGTTTAAAGATATATTTTTTAATTTATGTTAAAGTAAGAATTTATAATTTTGTACCAAGAGAAACTTTGAAAACCTACCTAACCTTATTACAACAAGCGCAATTTAATTTAGCCTAACCCAAATAAATATATTTTAGATACGTTAACATTAATTTAATAATAAATAAACACAATGAAATATATTTTTCGTTATGTTCAGAATGATTTTGGCGAAATTATTGCATACACAAATTTTCACTTGTCTTATATGGCAAGGTGAGCGTTGCTATTTAAGCAAAATCTACAAGTTTTACCTAATCGGCACGACATATATATATATATATATATATATATATATATATATATTTATATATATATATATATATATATATATATATATATATATATATATATATATATATATATATATATATATATATATATATGTCGTGCCATTAGGTAAAACTGGTCAATAGCAAGAACTCATCTAAAATTAAGTCCTTTCTAAAATTTTCTCTTATACGTTTAAAGATATATTTTTTCATTTATGTTAATGTAAGAATTTAAAATTTTGTACCAAGAGAAACTTTGAAAACCTACCTAACCTTATTACAACATGCGCAATTTAATTTAGCCTAACCCAACTAAATATATTTTAGATAGGTTAACATTAATTTAATAATAAACAAACACAATGAAATATATTTTATTCGTTATGATCAGAATGATTTTGGCGAAATTATTGCATACACAATTATTCACTTGTCTTATATGGCAAGGTGAGCGTTGCTATTTAAGCCAAAATAGCAAGTTTTACCTAATCGGCACGACTATAATATATATATATATATATATATATATATATATATATATATATATGTGTCCGATTAGGTAAAACTGGTCAATTAGCAGAACTCATTTAAAATTAAGTTTTTCTAAAATTTCTCTTATACGTTTAAAGATATATTTTTTCATTTATGTTAATGTAAAATTTATAATTTTGTACAAGAGAAACTTTGAAAACCTACCTAACCTTATTACAACAAGCACAATTTAATTTAGCCTAACCCAACTAAATATATTTTAGATACGTTAACATTAATTTAATAATAAAAACACAATGAAATATATTTTTTCGTTATGTTCAGAATGATTTTGGCGAAATTATTGCATACACAAATTTTCACTTGTCTTATATGGAAGGTAGCGTTGCTATTTAAGCCAAAATAGCAAGTTTTACCTAATCGGCACGACATATATATATATATATATATATATATATATATATATATATATATATATATATATATATATATATATATATATATATATATATTATATATATATGTCGTGCCGATTAGGTAAAACTGGCGATTTGGCTTAAATAGCAACGCTCACCTTGCCATATAAGACAAGTGAAAATTTGTGTGCAATAATTTCGCCAAAATCATTCTGAACCTAACGAAAAAATATATTTCATTGTGTTTGTTTATTATTAAATTAATGTTAACGTATCTAAAATATATTTAGCTGGTTAGGCTAAATTAAATTCCTTGTTGTAATAAGGTTAGGTAGGTTTTCAAAGTTTCCTTGGTACAAAATTATAAATTTTATATTAACATAAATGAAAAAATATATCTTTAAACGTATAAGAGAAAATTTAGAAAGGACTTAATTTTAGGTGAGTTCTTGCTAATTGACCAGTTTTACCTAATCGGCACGACATATATATATATATATATATATATATATATATATATATATATATATATATATATATATATACATATATATATATATATATATAATATATATATATATATATATATATATATATATATATATATATATATATATATATATATATATATATATATATATATATATATATATATATATGTCTCGATTATGAAACTGGATTTTAGCTTAAATAGCAACGCTCACCTGCCATATAGAAGTGAAATTTGGTATGCAATAATTCCAAATCATTCTGAACATAACTAAAAAATATTTCATTGTGTTTGTTATTATTAAATTAATGTTAACTATCTAAAATATATTTATTGGGTTAGCTATAAATTGCTTGTTGTAAAAAGGTGTAGGTCAAAGTTTTCTTGGTAAAATTATAAATTCTACATTAACATAAATGAAAAATATATCTTAGCATAAGAGAAAATTTTGAAAGGACTTAATTTTAGATGAGTTCTGTATGACCAGTTTTACTATCGGCACGACAAAATATATATATATATATATATATATATATATATATATATATATATATATATATATATATATATATATATGTCGTGCCTATTAGGTAAAACTGTCAATTAGCAAGAACTCATCTAAAATTAAGTCCTTTCTAAAATTTTCTTATACGTTTAAAGATATATTTTATTAATTTATGGAAATGTAAGAATTTATAATTTTGTACCAAGAGAAACTTTGAAAACCTACCTAACCTTATTATAACAAGCGCAATTTAATTTAGCCTAACCCAACTAAATATATTTTAGATACGTTAACATTAATTTAATAATAAACAAACACAATGAAATATATTTTTTCGTTATGTTCAGAATGATTTTGGCGAAATTATTGCATACACAAATTTTCACTTGTCTTATATGGCAAGATGAGCGTTGCTATTTAAGCCAAAATCGCAAGTTTTACCTAATCGGCACGACATATATATATATATATATATATATATATATATATATATATATATATATATATATATATATATATATATAGTATATATATATACGTATATATATACATATACATATATGTATATTGATATGAAGGTAAAAAGACATAGGTGAGTTAAATACATATCTAGAACTAAATATCAATTTATTTATAAATAAGAAAGTCTAAGCCCACTCCTGCTTCATAAACTCCTACACAAAACCATGAAAAGATGATAAATACTTTTGGTTTTATTATGAGGAAAGACAGATAAACTCACCTATATAAAAATGTACATATATTCTACATAACAAGTTATACATCACTAAACCTGCCAATAACACATTTCAAATGTTACAAACTAGCACACTAGTACACTGTTATTAGTCAATTTGAGTTAGGCTATGTGAAAATTATACATACCCTCCAGAGTGGGTCTCCATACCCCTTTCCCCTATTCCAGCATACAGCTAAAAATCTATTTTCTCTGTATTCGCCCCAATTCTCACAGGCTCCACATAAATGCAAGTGCCATGCCCATGCCAGAGCCCACTTAAGAATACACGCAAAATTACTCAAAACAACCCATGGCCTAAGCATTATTACAACAAAACACCAGACATTACTTAACTCAGCCTCACTCGAGACCATCTTACCAGCGCCTAGCTCCCTAGTGACACTAATGATGCCACTCACATTTGATCGTCTAATACCTGTCCAACTAGCTATGTGTAATATGTGTCCATTTAAAACACTGACATTATTTATACATTGATGGAGCAATATTTCTTATTTTATATACAATTTATTATAAAATTGCAGTATCCTGCATAACGGAGAGAGAGAAGGAAAATTGTCTTTATTCACTATTTAAGTATCAGTTAGTATGAAACCTAATTACTCAACTGCAATCGATTGTCGTTACTCTAAATAATCAAAAATGTGAATGAAATAATGCTAAGACTGCTGCTGCTATTAGTAATAATTAAAATTATAAATAAAGATGTTTTAAAAATCGATAATATTTAATCTCTCAGATAACCCCTCATTGAAAATTGTATAATATCGGTACTCCAGATAAAAAAAAATAAGGGTTTGGAATTTCTGGTTTGTTTACTCTTTATCATTACAGCTTTCAGGAAATGGAAATTTATGGTAAACAATGGAGGATGCTCTTTTCATTTAGATGGTTCGCTTCAGTGCCGGTTAGTCTCTTTCTCTGTGTATCTGACTATTGTTATTAGATGAAGAGAGGAATGGAAAATAAGAAAACGATAGAAAACTTTAAGAGAAATTTAATAACTGACAGAGAGAGAGAGAGAGAGAGAGAGAGAGAGAGAGAGAGAGAGAGAGAGAGAGAGAGAGAGAGAGAGAGAGAGAGAGAGAGTTGTAAATAAAGAGGCCAGGAAACTTACAGCAATTAGACGTATCTCTCATATGCTTGACAGTAGAGACTGCAAAATTCTGCACGAGGCACAAGTATGCTCACACCTTGAGTATGCTCTAATTTCTTGAACTGTCTGAGTTGCAACCTCTTGACACAATAGAGAACAAAGCAAGAAGACTCATTTCACTTGACAGACCTGTTACAGCAGAGCCTTCAACACAGGAGGAATATTGTTGGCCTTACTGTTATGTACAAGGCCAACGCTGTCGAAGTACTGTACTTGGATGTACTGTACTAAATGTACCCTACTTCAGACCATTGCTTCATCTGAGACCATTTATGCCAAGGATGACTCGTGTCTGGAACATGTTTTTACAACATAATGACATCAATGAAATAAAGTCAGTTGACCAAATGAAATCGGTGGCCCACAGATGGCAATGACTTCATGATATTTATTATTGTACGTCTCTAAGCTAAAAAGTTTTCAAATGAGCTGATGTCGGTAACAGCTCTTAGCTTGTAAATAAAGTTAGGAACCCTAAACTTAACGTTATTTAAACTCTGTGTGAAAAGTGAGAGAGAGAGAGAGAGAAAAGAAAGAAAGAAAGAGAGTGAGAAGTAACATTCAGTTTCTTTTAATCAAGTGACAGCTTGAAGAAAATCCTCTTCCGGAAGGCTAGCCACACACTACACCTCACATTCACCAACCCACCACCCCCACACTCTCTCACATATCTTTTTTGTAATTCTGCAAACTCTTTTCATTGTGTTGAATTGGTATCGCAAAACAGCAAGCATATCTTCACTACCTGGTTATTGTCGTAAAGGTTACTGGTGTGTTTGTGGATATACTACAGGAGACCTGCCACTTCTTCAATGTCTGGAACCAACTTGTTCCAATTGCTGTCACACAGATTGAATGCCAGAAGAAGTCTTTTGTTGTATCCAAGAGATACATCTCAGAAGCTTGAAAGATATCCAAGAACCTGTGACATATGTGCCAGAAATGAGCCTGGAGCAACAACTGGAAGATTCAGAGGTACCCTAAGAAAACCACTCAAATAATCAAAACTGCCCTACTGGGCTATGTTGTAAAGTTGCCGCTCAGATATTCCATCGAAGAGAATCACTTCATATTAAATCATAAGATTTGCTTCATACTATCATGGAAGGCCAGAGTAGGCCAAGAACAAGGAATTTATATTGACCAGCTGATGCTGACACTATTGACAAGGCCGGGAATACTCACATTAGGATTATGGAAATCTGTCAATACAAGGGCTCTACAAACAGATAGGGCTCAAAACACTACATCTAAAAAATCTAATACAACTTTTCAGGCTATTGTAGAGGGAACAGATACATTACCCATCAATGGAGCAAGCCTTGGATCTGTCAGCTCTCCTACTACACCTAACAGTACACCTGCCATCACTGCTCCACCACTTGTCAATATACTTGGCAGCGGTGCTCCATCTGCCGTTACCGAGTCAGGTTCTTCACCACCAGAGATTGGTGCAGCTAATAATCTGGTGCCCGACACTGCACCTGAAAAAGTGCTGCGTCAAAGCATAAACAGCAAGGATATATCTGTTAGAGCTGGACGAAGGTGTGGAAGAGAAAAAGATAGCCATCCACAGCCCTCTCACTTTCCACCAAAACAGCCCCAAGCAAACGCTCACCAGCTACATATTCTTCAGGTTCACCAGGGGCAGAACATACACAGAAACCAGCTGCTGAATCAGCGGAAAACAAGAGAGGTACAGGAAATAGAAATCCACTGCCCCAGACTCTTAGGCAATGCTCCCGCTGTCACCAGAGTACACCACTAACAACTGCCTGCAATATGCCAGGTACAATTACTGCCACCAGAGGGGACTTCAAGAGGACTATTGTCGTAAGAAAATAAGAAACTGACAGACCAGATCACCAGTTTTTTTAGAGATTTGTTCTGGGATGTCAGAATTGGTGAACACATACGGCACCTACCCAGCTAGTCCTATCTCGGCTCAGTAGGTGGTTTTATGCCTTAAATAAAACCACATAGCTACATCCCAGTGGCTGCCCTGGTGTACTACCTGTCTCAAGGGCAGGCACCTTACTCACCCATTAACTCCAGCTGAACACAATCATGAGGAGCCAGTCTATCAGCATCCTGTCGGCAAACATTAGGGGCTTCATTACCAATGTTGGTGAGGTCAGGCACAGTTTATTGAACACTCTATGTCTCGACATGATCGCCTTTGCTTAGACATTTCTGGACTACTGGACTCAAAAAAATATTTGGCTAAAATTGCCAGCTCCTCCTCATGGATGAGGAGAGACAGACAAAGAGAAAGAGTAGGTGTTACCGGGTGCTTTTCTAAAAGTGTTCATGCCCAATACATTGATGTTGTCATTCATGAGCCTAATCACCTGTAAATGAAATTATTCAAGTTATGCATAAACACTAGTACCTCTGTACTAGGGTGTGCAATGCTCAGATCTCAGTGACAACATGCAGACCCCATCTTCCTAATGGGAAATATGGACTCCCTTATGTTTCAACATAAATGTCAACATATCATTGCTGGTGACCTCAAACAACATCTTATATAGAGGGAGTTTGATGAAATTCTTGCAGTGTTTTTTTTTTATAGCCTTCAAACTTTTAGTGCTGATGGATATTCCTCAAAGAAATTTTACTTGAAATAATGTTGGGTGTGTTTTAACGTACCAAAATATTTAAACTACTTAGCTCCCATGAATTAGCCGTAGAATTTCTCTTCTGATAAGAAATAAATCAGTATCTGTCTTTATTGGGTTATCCTAGTTTAAAATCTATATAATGTAAGTTAATGTGTCCAAACATCTGTGTGCCCTCATAACCTTTGTAAAAAATATTTGAATGTCATGTACCCAAAACCTAAATAACAATTACTTTTTTATTTGCTTACTTAATTACTCACTCACACTCGCTTACTTATACTCTTTTCGTATTCCTTAAATAACGCTGATCAGTCTTATTTAGATAACAATTTGGACTGTAGGTCTCAATTTATCTTTTTCTTGAAGAAATTGTTAACGTTGAAATAACGTTTCTCAAGTGATAATTTCTGTGAGTCATCTTATTAACTTTAGCGCATCAACCTGATAACTGTATCATGCAACTTCTGTGTTGTTTCAGTTAATGTATTGATTTATTTTAGCAAATAACTCTCTCTGAGATATTAAGCCTCTTCAGTTTAGCTTCAACGCAGGCGCCTTAGTGGAAGCTTTGATTTTGGTTTGGTCTGTGTTTGTTTTTATTTGTTATTTGTATTAAAGAAATTTTGATCGTGGTTTCCCCTGTGATAACATGTCAATACTTCTTCTCATTCGATTCAAATATCCAACTGCACTCTTAACTATTTCTTTCGTGTGCACTCATGTACACGAGGCTAGTGTTACGCATGACAGGGACACGCATACTACGATCGTTCAATGACCGAAATACATGGAGTCTGTATATTTAATTGAAAAGGTCGAATAAGAAGGTAAAGATCAACTTTTTGCTGTAGAATAAATGCTGGGGTCCGTTTGTAATTCTTTATGTGAAATGGTCTTTAAGGTGATGGAACATTAACTGTGGGCACAAGGCTCATCTCCCTTTTTAAAAATAAGTTTACCCTTTAATAATCTCCTTTTTTTTGAGACCTTACCTTTATCTAGTGATTCGTTAATTTTTACCCTTAATGAACAAGCGATTTGGTGTTTGCATTTTTCTATAGCACTTCCAAGTATTTTATCTTGTGCATCTGAAATATTGATATTCATCCTCTCCAAATATTTTATTATATA
>WNWK01007501.1:0-93360 GCA_009830355.1 Cherax destructor | reverse complement strand
AAGGGAGAAAAGAAAGAAAAAAAGAAAAAAGAAAAAAAAAAGGAAAAGAAAAAAGGGTTTTTTTTGGGGAAAATGTTGAGTGCAGGGGGAGTTTTGAACCAAATGCCCAGAGTCTTTGGTTGGGGATCTTTCCAAATTGGGTCTTTGTGGGGGGAATTAAAAGGGAAATTTTGGGTGCCAGGGAAAATGTGGAACCTTTAAATTTGAGCTAGGGAAAAGAGGTTTGGTAAAAGACCATATTTTATGAAAAAGAGGATAAAAAATATAAAATATGATATAGCACGGAATGAAAATATTTTGTTGATTATGTTTTGGGTGGAAAAAAAGGTTGAGGGGAAAATTTCCCAAGGTTTCAGTGGCCCCCGAGTTTCGAAACCCCGGAAATCGCATTTATGAAAATTATAATATTGTAGTGTTTGTAAAAGGTTTTTGGGGGGGTTTGAAAAAAAGACTAACCTACGTGACATTTTTTTTTAAAGGGGTAAATTGTTGAAGGGCCTTCAGACTTCAGGAGGAATTTTTAAAAATTTTCGGGGCCCCTGTACATGTTTATAGAGGGGAAAATATATCAGATCATTATTTATTTGTAAAAGTTGATAAAGGTAGATGGGAAAAAGAAAATGGCAAAAAACAAAAAGAGAGGTAAAAGGATAAACTAAGGGGGGAAAGGAAAGGGGGTGAGATAACAACTATTGGCAAAAAGGGTTGGGGCTAAAAAGGGGAAAAAGTGGGGGGGTTGGAGTTGGGATAGTTTAAAAATGCATTAGAAAAAGGGGCAGGTTTGGGGCCCTATGGGGGGGGGGGGGCAGGAGGAAAGGGGAAGGAGGGTGAAATTGGAAGAAAAGGGGGATAAAAAGAAAAAGGGTAGCTTATGGGGTTTTTAAAAACAGAAGTGTTAATAGAAGAAGAGTATATGGAGAGTAAAAAAAAAAGGGAAGATGGGGATGGTGCAAAAGAAGAGCAGATGAAAGAATGGGAGGCTCTGTCAAGAAATTTTGCTGAAAACAAGAAATTATTTGTTGGAGTGAGATAAACAAGGTAAGAAAGCCTAGGGAACGAATGGATTTGTCAGTTAAAAACAGTAGGGGAATTAGTAGATGGGGAGCTGGAGGTATTGGGTAGATGGCGGGAATATTTTGAGGAACTTTTAAATGTTGATGAAAAAACGGAGGCGGTAATTTCATGTACTGGCCAGGGAGGTACATCGTTTAGGAGTGAAGAAGAGCAGGACGTGAGTGTGGGGGAGGTGCGCGAGGCATTACATAGAATGAAAGGGGGTAAAGCAGCTGGAACTGACGGGATCATGACAGAAATGTTAAAAGCAGGGGGGGATATAGTGTTGGAGTGGTTGGATATAGTGTTGGAGGGAAGGGGTAAAGGAGGTATTGTGAGCAAGGAGCTTGGACTTCCAGCAAGCATGTGTGAGCGTGTTAGATAGGAGTGAATGGAGACTAATGGTTTTTGGGACATGACGATCTGTTGGAGTGTGAGCAGGGTAACATTGTGTGAAGGGATTCAGGGAAACCAGTTAATTGATTTAGTTGGAGTCCTGGAAATGGGAAGTACAATGCCTACACTTTAAAGGATAGTGACAGCTGGGAGGGACTATTCTCAGCTGTCGTATCTGAGCTCCTCTGCAAAGACAGTGATTATGTATGAGTGTGGTGAAAGTGTTGAATGATGAAAGTATTTTCTTTTTGGGGATTTTCTTTCTTTTTGGGTCACCCTGCCTCGGTGGGAGACTGCCGACTTGTTGGAAAAAAAAAAAAATATATGAAAGAGGGGAAGGTACCTAGGGATCAGCAGAGAGCATGTATAGTTCCTTTATATAAAGGGAAGGGGGATAATAGAGATTGTAAGAATTATAGGGAAATAAGTTTACCGAGTATACCAGGTAAAGTGTATGGCAGGGTTATTAGTGAAAGAATTAGAGTAAGAGTAGGAGCAAGGAGGCTTTAGAGTGGGTAGGGGATGTGTAGATCAAGTGCTTACAGTGAAGCATATATGTGAACAGTATTTAGATAAAGGTAGAGAAGTTTTTATTGCATTTATGGATTTAGAAAAGGCATATGATAAGAGTGGATAGGGGAGCAATGTGGCAAATGTTGCAAGTGTATGGAATAGGTAGTAAGTTACTGAAGGCTGTAAAGAGTTTTTATGAGGATAGTGAGGCTCAGGTTAGGGTGTGTAGGAGAGAGGGAGATTACTTCCCGGTAAAAGTAGGTCTTAGACAGGGATGTGTAATGTCACCATGGTTGTTTAATATATTTATAGATGGGGTTGTAAAAGAAGTAAATGCTAGGGTGTTGGGGAGAGGGGTGGGATTAAATTTTGAAGAATTAAATGCAAAATGGGAGTTGACACAGTTACTTTTTGCTGATGATACTGTGCTTATGGGAGATTCTAAAGAAAAGTTGCAAAGGTTAGTGGACGAGTTTGGGAGTGTGTGTAAAGGTAGAAAGTTAAAAGTGAACATAGATAAGAGTAAGGTGATGCGGGTATCAAACAATTTAAATAAAGAAAAATTGGATATCACATTGGAGAGAGGGATTATGGAAGAAGTAAATGTTTTCAGATATTTAGGAGATGACGTGTCAGCGGATGGGTTTATGAAGGATGAGGTTAACAATAGAATTGATGAAGGAAAAAAAGGTGAGTGGTGCGTTGAGGTATCTGTGGAGACAAAAAACGTTATCCATAGTGGTACCAACACTCTTATATGGGTGTGAAGCATGGGTTGCAAATGCTGCAGCGAGGAGGAGGCTGGAGGCAGTGGAGATGTCCTGTCTAAGGGCAATGTGTGATGTAAATATTATGCAGAAAAATCGGAATGTGGAAATTAGGAGAAGGTGTGGAGTTACTAAAAGTATTTGTCAGAGGGCTGAAGAGGGGTTGTTGAGGTGGTTTGGTCATTTAGAGAGAATGGATTAAAGTAGAATGACTTGGAGAGCGTATAAATCTGTAGGGGAAGGAAGGCGGGGTAGGGGTCGTCCTAGAAAAGGTTGGAGGGAAGGGGTAAAGGAGGTATTGTGGGCGAGGGGCTTGGACTTCCAGCAAGCATGTGTGAGCGTGTTAGATAGGAGTGAATGGAGACGAATGGTTTTTGGGACATGACGATCTGTTGGAGTGTGAGCAGGGTAACATTGTGTGAAGGGATTCAGGGAAACCAGTTAATTGATTTAGTTGGACTTGAGTCCTGGAAATGGGAAGTACAATGCCTGCACTTTAAAGGAGGGGTCTGGGATAGTGACAGCTGGGAGGGACAATTCTCAGCTGTCGTATCTGAACTCCTCTGCAAAGACAGTGATTATGTATGTGTGTGGTGATAGTGTTGAATGATGATGAAAGTATTTTCTCTTTGGGGATTTTCTTTCTTTTTGGGTCACCCTGCCTCGGTGGGAGACGGCCGACTTGTTGAAAAAAAAAAAAAAAATGTACTAAATAATAAAAACCAATACTATATATATATACATTTACTTACCTTTATTGAAGAGTTGCAGGCATCTGGAAGATAGGGAGGATGACAGGGGCAGGGAGTTAGTGGTTGGAAGGGGAATCCCCCTCCAAAAGGACTTCAGGTAACAAGTCCCTCTCTGGGGTTACTTCCCTTCTTGGTCTTTTATTGCCACTAGGACCAGCTTGAGTCACTAGACCCCTGCCTGGTAAAGTAACTGTCCACAGTCCTCTGTTTCTGGAGACTCCAACACTTTCCTGAAGTGCAACATGGCTCTGTCATAATATCTTCCACAACAGGCACAGGGTCGTCAGGGTCAGCTTCAAATCCTTCAAAATCCCTCTTTTCAACACAATCCGGCCACAGTGGTCTCCAAGCAGAGTTCAAAGTCCTGGAAGTCACTCCCTCCCAAGCCTTACCTACAAGGCCTATGCAATGCACGATATTGAAGTGTTCTTTCCAGAACTCTCTTAGGGTCAATGCAGTGTCTGAGGTCACATCAAAGCACTTCTGAAACAGTGCTTTGGTGTACAGTTTCTTGAAGTTTGCAATGACCTGCTGGTCCATGGGCTGGAGGAGAGGAGTGGTGTTAGGAGGCAAGAACTTCACTCTGATGAAATTGAACTCCTCAGACAACTCCTCTTGCAAGTTGTGAGGATACGCAGGAGCATTGTCCAGTACCAGGAGGCACTTTAGTCCCAATTTCTTTTCCAGGAGGTATTTATTCACACTAGGGCCAAATACTCCAGTCAACCATTCCTTGAAAATCTCCGTAGTGACCCATGCCTTGGTGTTAGCCTTCCAATGCACACACAATTTATTCTTGTTAACATTGTGTTTCTTGAAGGGTCTAGGATTTTCTGCGTGATACACCAGTAAAGGCTTCACTTTAAAATCACCACTGGCATTGGCACAAAGCATAAGAGTTAGCCTGTCTTTCATAGGCTTGTGTCCTGGCTGTGCCTTTTCCTCCTGAGTAATGAAGGTCCTGTTGGGTATTTTCTTCCAAAACAGGCCTGTTTCATCACAATTAAACACTTGTTGGGGTTCGAATTTTTCAGTGTATGAACCCCTGGAATTCCTGCACAAATTTTTCAGCTGCACGTTTGTCTGAGCTGGCTGCCTCACCATGCCTCAACACTGTATGCCACTACGTTTCTTAAACCTCTCAAACCAGCCTTTGCTGGCTTTAAAATCACTCGCCTCACCACTGGTTGCAGGCATTGTCTTGACAAGATCTGCGTTCAACTTCCTTGCCTTTTCACAAATTATCGCCGTGGAAATACTATCACCCGCTATCTGTTTTTCATTGATCCACACCAACAACAACTCAACCTCATCCACTGTTTTCGATCTATTTTTCATTAACATATCAACCCCTTTTGCAACATTAGCTTCCTTTATCTCATTTCTCTTTGCCAGGATAGAGCTGATAGTAGATGGGATTTTCTTGTACATCCTGGCAAGCTCACTCAGACGTATGCCATTCTCATATTTTTCTATAATCTCTCTCTTCAGTTCGATGGTGTTCATCACTTTCTTTACCACATGGGTGCCACTAGGAAGCTTCTTTGGACCCATGGTGACTTATTTCACAGTGACAATCACTAAACCACCAAAAAAGACACCAAATGTATTGTGAATGTTTGAAAGAGTGCGCTGGGTAATGTTCTCTCAATGGTAAACGCTTCACTGGCATCCTGCGCAGGCTCAGGGCAGGCGCGGAGCAGGCGGACAGGTCTAATACGTTACGATACAAGAGTCCATTTACGATACACGAAATCGAAAAAAGCTTACGTAACACGAGTTTTACAATATACGAGCCTTACGATACTCGGGGTCCACTGTATAACTATAAAAAGTATACGAAAAAACACTGCAAAGTCGCGGTTTTAATAGAAAATTACAGTTTCAGGTTTTTTCTCTCATTATGCACTGTGTGCTGCAGGATTTGTTTTATGTGGTGCACACTTACCAGAGATATATTCTCTCATATCTAGGTCCAAATTTACCGCTCAAAGCTTATCTGAGCTGAGCTCATGACGTAGAACTACAGTTTGGACCCAGAACTCGAAGCCATAGAACTACGGCACAGACCCTGTAAGGGTTAATAAATTTTAAAACAAATATCTATGGCACATTTACACTGATTACTGATGGGCGATCATTTTTTCCCACCAACTTAAACAACATAAAATCCCAAGTTTATCAGATTCCACTCATTTTAGTCTTATTCAATTCAGAAAAATAAACTAATTCTAGAAAAAAAAATATTTGAAAATTTCATAAACTTCCCACACTGGAGTTTTTATTTGGGGATATGCCACAGTTTAACCCTTCCACTGTCCACACCTCCAAAATGAAACAATATCCAAACAGAATTTTCCTTCTGAAATAGTAAAGAATCTTTCTGAAGGTAATTACATCAAAAGTATGAAATTTGATAGAAAAACTTAGGGAATTTCACAAGCACAAAGTCAGCCGTCTCAGTGTGATTTTGCCCACCGAGTCTATTTTAAGCTAATTCCATTTTCCAATCAACCAAATTCTTAACTACTTCAGGGTCCTTGCCCTTGTTCTACGGTTTTGAAGTCAGGTTCTGTGCCGTAGAACGTGATAGATCAGCTCACTCAGATAAGCTGTGAGTGGTAAGTTTGGGCCTTGATAGAGAATGGGTCTATGCAGTAAGTGTGTGCACCATATAATAAATCCTACACCATGCAGTGCATAGAAAAAAAGTTTTTGGTTTAAAACAGCGACTTTACGGTGTATTTCT
This sequence comes from Cherax destructor, assembly GCA_009830355.1. Lineage (NCBI taxonomy): Eukaryota > Metazoa > Arthropoda > Malacostraca > Decapoda > Parastacidae > Cherax > Cherax destructor. Next base: position 87,130 of record WNWK01007501.1, on the reverse strand, counting down.
GGATGGTTTTATGGTTTTATTCATGGTTTCTTGGTCTCGTTTGATAGAATGGAAGATGATTTTGATTACTTTTAGGACTGAAAATAGCTTGAAATTGAGATCAAATTAGCAGAAATGTTAGATTTTTGTTGATGTTCTCAACAAATTGAATGAAGTGTCCAGTACACGTCAACTGGTGGGTCTAATAAGCATTTACAAACACACTGATATTATTTATATAATTACAGGCCGGCCATCACTAATCCGGCATCATCAGGACCTGTAGTGCGCTGGATTAGGGAGTTTGCCAGATTACAGAGTGGTTAGGTTAGAATACACTTAATTAACCTATCAAGAGAGACTTTCTGTTACATCTTCATTTTCATTACTGCTTTCTCTTCCAATGGCTTGCTGCTGTGGATTTACAACCATCTGCACAATTTCTGAGTCGGTATAATGATGAAATTTCAGTCAGTATAATGATGAAATTTGAAATTACAGTGGACCCTCTGTTAACGAAAGGTTTAGTTAACGAAAAAATCTGTTACCAAAAGCTTTTTTCGGTATCAGATAGCGAAAAAACCCTCTGTTAGCGAAACGTATTAGACCTGTCCGTCTGCTCCGCGCCTGGCCTGCTCAAGACGCCAGTAAAGCGTTTTTTACCATTGAGAGAACATTACCCAGCGCGCTCTTTCAAACATTCACAATACATTTGGTGTCTTTTTTGGTGGTTTACTGATTGTCACTGAAATAAGTCACCATGCTTCCTAGTGGCACCCCTGTGGTAAAGAGTGAGGAACACCATCAAACTGAAGGAGATTGTTGAAAATTATGAGAGTGGCGTACGTCTGAGCGATCTTGCCAGGATGTACAAGAAAAGTGCATCTACTATCGGCACTATCCTGGCAAAGAGAAATGAAATCAAGGAAGCTAATGTTACAAAAGGGGTTAATTTGTTAATGAAACAAAGATCGAAAACAGTGGATGAAGTTGAGAAGTTACTGATGGTGTGGATTAATGAAAAACAGATAGCGGGTGATAGTATTTCCATGGCGATAATTTGTGAAAAGGCAAGGAAGTTGCACGCAGATCTTGTCAAGACAATGCCTGCAACCAGTGGTGAGGCCAGTGTTTTTTAAGCCAGCAAAGGCTGGTTTGAGAGGTTTAAGAAATGTAGTGGCATACACAGTGTTACGAGGCATGGTGAGGCAGCCAGCTCAGACAAACGTGCAGCTGAAAAATTTGTGCAGGTATTCCAGGGGTTCATAGACACTGAAAAATTTGAACCCCAACAAGTGTTTAATTGTGATGAAACAGGCCTGTCTTTGAAGAAAATGCCCAACAGGACCTTCATTACTCAGGAGGAAAAGGCACAGCCAGGAAACAAGCCTATGAAAGACAGGCTAACTCTCATGATGTGTGCCAATGCCAGTGGTGATTTTAAAGTGAAGCCTTTACTGGTGTATCACTATGAAAATCCCAGACCCTTCAAGAAACAGTGTTGACAAGAATACTTTGTGTGTGTGCATTGGAAGGCTAACACCAAGGCATGGGTCACTACGGAGATTTTCAAGGAATGGGTGACTGGAGTGTTTGGCCCTAGTGTGAAGAAATACCTCCTGGAAAAGAAATTGGGACTAAAGTGCCTCCTGGTACTGGACAATGCTCCTGCTCATCCTCACAACTTGCAAGAGTTGTTGCCTGACAACTAAAATTTCATCAGAGTGAAGTTCTTGCCCCCTAACACCACTCCTCTCATCTCATCCAGCCCATGGACCAGCAGGTCATTGCAAACTTCAAGAAACTGTACACCAAAGCACTGTTTCAGAAGTGCTTTAATGTGACCAATGACTCTGAATTGACCCTAAGAGAGTTCTGGAAAGATCACTTCAATATCATGCATTGCATATGCCTTATAGGTAAGGCTTGGGAGGAAGCACTTCCAGGACTTTGAACTCTGCTTGAGACCACTGTGCGGATTGTGTTGAAAAGAGGGATTTTGAAGGATTTGAGGCTGACCCTGACGACCCTGTGCCTGTTGTGGAAGATATTGTGGCATTGGGGAACAGCCTGGGGTTGGAGGTGAGTGGTGAGGATGTGGAAGAGTTGGTGGAGGAGCACAGGATAGAGCTAACAACTGAAGAGCTGCAAGAGCTTCATCTCTAACAGCAACAGACCACAGCTGAGGTTATTGCTTCACAGGAGGAGGGAGAGAGAGAGAAGAGGTGCCTTCTTCAGTGCTTAAGGAGATCTATGTGTACAAAGTGGAATGAGTTGCAGACATTTATTGAAAGACACCACCCTGAGCAAGCTGAAATGAGCCTTCTGTGCAACCACTTCAGTGAGAGCCATGTTGCACTTCAGGAAAGTAATAAAGAGTTGCCAGAAACAGAGGACTGTGGACAGTTACTTCACCAGGCAGGGGTCTAGTGACTCAAGCTGGTCCTAGTGGCATTAAAAGACCAAGAAGGAAGTAACCCCAGAGAGGGACTTGTTACCTGAAGTCCTTTTGGATGGGGATTCCCCTTCCAACCACTAACACCCTGCAACCCGTCATCATCCCTATCTTCCAGATGCCAGCAAGTCTCTTCAATAAAGGTAAGTAAACGTTATTTATATTATATTTAGTCTATTTTTTTATGGAACGGATTAATTGTATTTACATTATTTCTTATGGGAAATAAGGGTTCTGATTACGAAAGATTCAGATTAAGTAATAGCTCCTGGAATGGATTAATTTCGTTAACCGAGGGTCCACTGTATACTAGCCAAAATTAGTGCCGGATTACTGATGGAATCGGATAACTGTGCCAGATTAGTGATGGCCGACCTGTATTACAATATTGCATAACAGTAATTCAATTTTGTGCATGAATAAAAAACAATGGAAATCATGTATATAGCCTGGGAATGTAACTAATGAACAGAGGAAATGTTATTTTAGTGCCAAGAATGCTTGCACTGTTTATTCTGGACTATTTTGAAATTGGAATATTGAAATTTACCAATTTCTGACCACTTTATTGGGTAGTTGAAAGAGTACATTGGGCAGTTTCCTGTGCTCGACTGATAAAATTAAAAGCATACTTGCGAAATAGCTAATATTTTGGTCAACTGGAAGAATATAATTCGCGTAAAATAGGATTCAAAGTGAGGAAAATCGCTGATGCATAAATATAGCTGGCACAGCAAAATTCATGATAGCGTAATTTTGTCAATGTTCCATCAAATTTCAAACTTTGTTTTATTACCTTCAGGAAAAGATTCTCTATTTCATAAGAATTTTTTTTTTTTTTTTTTAATTCTTGGACCCTTGCAGCAATTCTCAGATTAGGGTCTGGACCCTCAAAGGGTTAATCTACTGCACTAGTATGCCTTTAATTCTATCAACTGAGCACAAGATACCAGCTATTTCAACTACCTTTTAAGTGATCAGAATTTGACAATTTGGCCAATTTCAAACTTCAAAAATACTAATTTAAAAAGAGTCCATAATCAACAATGTAGACATTCCTGGCACTTAAAATATTTCCTCTGTTCATTAATCACATCAACAGCCCATAGCTCAAATGCTAGCACTCAGCTCACACACTGAAGTCCATGGGTTTGATCCCAGTACGAGTGAAACATTAGGATGTGTTTCCTTACGACATCTGCTGTCCCTGTTCACCTATCAATAAAATAAGTACCCGGGTGTTAGTCGACTGGTGTGGGTCACATCCTGGTGATAAAATTCACTTAATTTGCCTGAAATGCTCTGCTTAACAACGGGGCTTTCTGTATAGTAGTATGTCACTGATGTTAGTTAGGCTTGTATACCTTGTACATGTAGAATAAGTATTATTATATTACACTTTCTACTTTGAATTCTAATTCACTAAAGTATAAGATTTACTCTATTTCTCGGATAATTAAATACACGTATAACAAGAAAAGATTGGTCATGGTTTACAGCGTCCCGATCACTAGTCAACAATTTTTGAAAAGTTGTATGCTTCTTAAATGAGATTAGTTAATTCTTATGCATTTTCATGTCCTGAATCCAAATATCACCTTGCAAAATGCTTATTGGCTATAGGTTTAAAGATACAAGACATGTAATATTTGATTATTAGATTATAATGTACAATATCTGCCCCTTTTGCTTGATGCTTATAGTGGGCTGAACAATCTCTTGCCAATGTCCAGCAATAGTCTGCAAGCATTCTTGTGCCTCATTTGCCCTGGTACCATTTTTCCAAGGTTGAAATATCTTGGTGAAAGCTTTCACCATGTTCATCACTAACTGCCCTACAGTTTGCTGAAATAAGTAAATGCGAGTCCAAAAGTGGATTTTAAGTGACATGTTACACCCCATGTTCTTGCAAGCCTTTATTAGGTTTTCCACCAATTCTTCAGTTCCCTTTCCCCTTCTGTTTCCGAGAAATCCTTCGCCACTAACTTGAATGATTCCCAAGCAGCTTTCTGCTCCCCATGAAGGTCTGATTCAGTCACCATCTTTAAGAAGCTCTTGAATCTGAGGACCATTGAAGACTCCCTCTTAGCATCACTCAGTGAGGGTAATTTTGATGTTAAATACTTTAAATCCCTGACTGGATTTGTCCATAGCTTTTACAAAGTTTTTCCATGAGCCCAACCCAGTTGTGTGTGTAGTGGTAGCAAAATTTTGTTTGGTTCAATGAGAGGTGGATGTTGAAAATTTTTCATCCTAGTCTCCAATGACTGACGAGGTGGTCAGTCTCTCCTGATGTAGTGGGAACCTCTTGCACGGATGTCCCATTCACATAGAAATCAGCAGCACTGTGCATCTGCCCTGCAAGCTAAGAAAATCATCTACCTTTCACCTCAAAATATAAACTTGCACAGCACAATAATGAAGGGCAGTGAGACAGTGTGGTAAGAAACGCACTGCCGCAAGCCTGTTGGAACCTGTTGTGACACGTAGGTCTATATTAAAAAGTAGAGCTAACAATTTTAACCATGATATTCATTATCAGTGATCTAAAATTAGTTGGAAATTGCTACTCTGGTCTTTGAAGCATTTTGATTGTTGACCAGTGTTATAATTGAACCAAATTATTAAAAACCCACAAAACAGACTGACCTAAGTAGTAGGGTGACAAGACAGCAACCACCCAGGGAGGTACTACCGTCCAGCCAAGTGAGCAAAATGGAAACTTAATTGTTTTACATGATGGTAGGATTGCTGGTGTCTTTTCTGTCTCAAACATGCCGGATACCAGGTATATCTTGCTACTTACACTTAGGTCACACTACACATGCATGTACACATGTATATATATTTACACCCATCTGGTTTTCTTCTATTTTCTTAATAGTTCTTGTTCTTTATTTCCTCTTATCTCCATGAGGAAGTGGAAAAGAATTCTTCCTCGATAAGCCATGAGTGTTGTAAGAGGTGACTAAAATGCCAGGAACAAGGGGCTAGTAACCCCTAATGTATAAATTACAAGTTTCTTTATAGGTCACCCTGCCTCGGTGGGATATGGTCGGTTCATTGAAAGTAAAAAAAGAAAACAGACTGGAATGTCAGCAAAAATCAAATATTTCTGCTACGTTGAGCTCAATTTCAAGTTATTACAGTCTGGAAACCAATCAAAATTATCTCTACTTCATTACTAAGTCTTCCATTTAATCAGATACCAAGAAACAGCCAATAAAACCATAAAAAACCATCCTAGTAAACATTGCAGTGTATTTTAAACCATACACTCACATTTTTCTCATGCACTGCATGGGGTAATAAACAGATTTTTAAGTAGGACCAAAATTTTTAAAGGGGTGGACCAGGAAGCCAGCAGAAGACCTTGGTCAGATGACCAAAAGCTCCAATGGCGGGTCATCTGACTAAGGCCCACGTCAGGAAACACTTGTCCTGTTTCCTGACAAACCTTACCTAACCTAACTGCATGGGGCAGGATTTTTTTATACAGTGCACACTCATACAGACCCATTCTCTTGTATCTAGGCCAAAATTTGCCACTCAGTTTATCCGAGCTGATCTGAGCTCTCAATGTACAACTGTGTCAGGGACTCTGGCCTCAACAACATAGTTCTACATGGTATACAGTGAAAGGGTTAAGGGTTAATATACATGCTATAAATGAACTTCAAGTACAGTAGTCAATTTTGAAGCTAATCTATTCAAGCTAGTGAGATACAGGTAAGCAATTACCTCTGTTTGTCCCTCCTGTGCAGACTCTTCATGAGCTTTGGAGATGCCCTCATCCTTTTCTAAAGCATGACCTCTTTCTTCTGGAGACATGGACATGGTCTTTTCCATGAAATCCTTCAATGCACCATCACCAAGCTCTATTCTGGGAGGAAAATAACATTTTATTAAAGACATTGCTCCTGTTATGATTTGACAGATGAATGCAATTTAAAACTTATTAAAAGGTGATAGTACAGTGGTACCTCGAGTTACGAGCTAAATTGCTCCAGACGGCTATTCAAGTGCCGATACCAAAGGAATTTTTCCCATAAGAATTAGTGAAAATTAGATTAATCCATTTCAGACCCCCAAAAATACACTTACAAAAGCACCTACAAAAATACACTTACATAATTGTTTGAGTTGGGAGCTGCTCGTAAGTAGAGGTACCAGTGTATACTGGAAATATTTAGGCATATTTAAAGTTGAACCACTGTCCATCCTACCTACAAGCTTCAGATTGACAGATTAATCACATTTGGACACCTAAATTAACGGGGAAAATATTTCACATTATTGGTAATAAAGCCAACCAAAATCCTAAAAAGCAATTACATTTTTAACCCATCAGTGATCATACAGTTAAGTATTAAAATGTTTTCAATGTTACCATGTCACTAGGCTTTTCATTCTAAATGTTACTACAGTGGACCCCCGGAAATCTAACGCTTCCCAACTCTACCTATTATGTAAGTTTATTATTATAAGTGCTTTTGTAAGTATTTTTGGGGGTCTGAAATGGACTAATCTAATTTACATTATTCCTTATGGGAATAAATTCATTCGGTAACAGCACTTGAACAGCCTTCTTGAATGAAGAATGTTAGATTCGGGGTCCACTGTATAGCAATTTATGTACTACTCTCGTCACATTCAGCATGAAAAGAAGTGTACATACTTCGCTGGTTTGTACATTATGAATAGTATATGATAGAATTTTTTTTGCAATTGCCCAGAAATGCTAAAAATTGAAGTTATATTAACCCTTTGACTGTTTCAGTCGTATATACAAGTCTCACAAGCCAGTGTTTCAGACGTATATACAGGTATCCTCAACTTTCGCGTTTTCTACTTGCGGGCTTCACACACTGCGAATTCCCGGCCGCCAAATTCCCAGCCGCCAAATTCCCACCCACCAAATCATATTTAAGTTTCCTGCCACCGAGCGTCCCTACTACCTTCCCTCCTACCCAGAAGCCAGCCCACCCACCACTCACTCACTGAGTGTTTTGTTTGTTCATTATTTTTATTAAACTACAGTATAACATGTATGTAGTACTATATAGTACAATATTTTACTGTGTTTTCGCGTTTTATGATTATTCATGGTTCAATAGGTTAAGGAAGCAGTAAGAATGAATGTATAAATATAGGTTATCTATCTATTGCATTTATTCCAAATTGATATCAGAAACATGATAAATACCCTAGAACTGTAATAAAGATGCTGAAATGAATAATATATGCCATATTATATGAGGGGTAAGAGAGCAGGACGTGCCATATGAGATGTTTACATCAGGGTAAACATGCCTAAATCACTCTTGTTATAAGAACAAATGCAAAATAGCATTTATTATTTTTAGAATAATAATAATTTATAATAATTGATCTGGAACACTTTAAATGTCATCAGTATTTGTAGCTGACATTTAGAGCACTCAACAGCAATTATTATTAATTATTATTATTTATAATTATTATTTCCACAATATATTGTAGGGAGATAATAATAATTATTATTATTAATATTATTTTCTTACAATATATTGTAGGGAAATAATAATAATAATAATAATTGCTGTGGAGTGCTCTAAATGTCAGCTACCATATACTGATAACATTTAAAGTGCTCCAGATCAATTATTATAAATTATTATTATTCTAAAAACAATAAATGCTATTTTTGCATTTGTTCTTACGACAGGAGTGATTTAGGCATGTTTACCTCGTGTAACATCTCATATGGCGGCGGTCCTGCTCTCTCACCTCATATAATATGGCATATATTATTCATTTCAGCATCTTTATTACAGTTCTAGGGTATTTATCATGTTCTGATATCAATTTGGATAAATGTAATAGATAGATAACCTTTATTACTAATATTAGTGTAATTACACATTTTATTAGCAATAAGGCTAACATCCATCACCCATGACGACTCACCAGACACTGAATGTTACTGCTCGCCTCACCCTCCCTCCAATAGCTCCTCCCACTTCGTAACGATGTTAGATGGTGAATTTAATGTATTTTTCTGTAAGCTTAACTCGTTGTATGTGTATTTTACTTTTTATTGTTTTCTGTAATATATGAGTTATGCAAATTAAAATAAAGTTATGAAGTTGGAGTTTCATTTTTTGTTCTAATGTATACATATTTAATTCAACATTTGGCATCATTACAAAGTGGGCGGAGCTACAGAAGAGGCAGAAGAAGCAGTGTCAGTAACTTGATTCCCATGACACTTCACAACACTATAAAATATGTATTGTATAATTATACTATTACAGGCCTCCTTCACAGCCAGCTCATGTCAAAATAACATGTATACATGTATAGTACATTATTTTACGATGTTTATATGTGTTTTATGATTGTTCATGGTTCAATAGGTTAAGGAAGCAGTATTGTATTATATTTCCTACAATATATTGGGGCACCAAACATTCGCGATTTTTCAACATTCACGAGGCTCTTGATCCCCTAACCTCGCGAATGTTGAGGGATACCTGTATACTCAAAAAATTCTAGCGGCTTCAAATCAAGGGGGAGAAAGCTTGTAGGCCCACATATGAGAGAATGGGTATGTGTGGTCAGTGCGAGCTGTTTAAAAAAATCCTGCAGCACACAGTGAATAATGAGAAAGAACTCAGACCGGTTTTTAGATTAAAACGCGACTTTGAGGTGTATTTTGTATAGTATTTATGGTTCTATTCTCTTTATCGTGGTCTCATTTGATAGAATGGAAAACACATTACAGAAATAGAGACGATTTAGGTTAGTTTCATGATGAAAATGACCTTGAAATTGAGCTCATAGTAGAAATGTTCGATTTTGCTAATGTTCAAAGTACACAAATCACGCCATGCGTCCAATACACGTCAACTGGTGAGTCTAATATTCTTACACAAGTGCACTGATATTATTTATACCATTTTTACAACAATGCAGTAGTCTGCATAACAGTAAATCTTCTATTTTGTGTGAATAAAATAAAAATAGAAAGCAAGAGTAATATAAGAGGGGCCTAAAGACATGACTAATGAACAGAGTCTTATTTTAGTGCCAGGAATGTCTGCATTGTTTATTCTGGACCCTATTTTGAAATGGACATCTTTTTTATTTTGCATGAAATTGTCAAATTGCCAATTTCTGATCACTTTATTGGGTAGTTGAAATCAGTAAATTGGTGGTTTCTTGTACTCAATCGATAGAACAAATGGAGTTCTAAAGAAATAGTTACTGAGTTTGGTCAACTGTAACAATGGAATTGACAAATAGGGCTCAAAGTCGCGAAATCGCTGATGTGTATATATCGCCGACATCGCTAACTTTGCGAGCGAATTCCGTAAGTTTTCCATCAAATTTCGTACTTTTGGTGTCATTACCACCGGAAAAGATTCTCATCATTTCATAATTTTTTTTTTTTCAAAAATTTTGCGACATAGAATGACAGTTTCAGAATGGGGCCTCCGACAGTCAAAAGGTTAAACATGTCCATAGTAATCGCCTACAGTCAGTTTAAGGCTAGTCATATATTTAGTTTTAATTTCTTAAGCCCACAATTCATACATGGATCTAGTTTAAGATTGTATGTCTTGTATTTAGGTCCAGCAGACCAACAGGCATTACAGCAAGGGAGAGAGTAGCAGATTTAGGAGTTCTGAAAGGGTAGGTAAACAAAAGAAGGATGGGGGAGAGGGGGCAATAGGTAAAACAGTCACTCTGTCAATTCACTAGTTAAAAATAAATCTGAAGATAATCTAATGCCATCTACTGGATCTCAACCAGCACATCCCTTTTTTGTCAAGAAAATGCATGAATTCAGCATACCAGATTCTAAAATTCATTCCATAGTCTCAAGTACAGTGGACCCCAGATTTTGTCAATTTTTCCAGAAGGCTGTTTGAGTGCCATTCGAACGAATTTGTTCCCATAAGGACTAATGTAAATTAGATTAGTCCGTTTCAGGCCCCCAAAAATACACTTACAAAAGCACTTACGAAAATACACTTGCATAATTGTTAGAGTTGGAAGCATCGAAATCCGGAGTCCACTGTACTAATATTTCAAACATTTCATTGACAATGCTTTGAGTGATCAAGATTCTCAGGCTTGGGTAACACTATCAGCTCCAAATGCCCCTTTTTAACCAGGTTTGAGTTACACCACTAACACAGTGGTATCTCGATTTTCGAACTTAATCCGTTCCCGGAGCTAGTTCTAAGTCGAAACGTTCTAAAGTCGAAGCAATATTTCCCATAGAAATAATGTAAATCCAATTAATCCGTTCCTGCTGTCAGGAGGCATGACAAAATAGTACTACGTCAATATGACACTATTATCAACTCTACAGCTTATTTATCTATCATAATTCATCTAATATGACATAATAAATATAAATAACAAAAACCTGATATACACTAGAATGAATAAAATATGTATGTCATTACATATGTGGTGGCAGGCATTCTTGCTCCAGCTATGGAAAAGTCTTCCCATTCTTTCCTCCTTCAGATGTTAGTATAAGAGAAAATGGAGTTTGTAATGCTAACTGCATTAGGTCACTTCTTTCATAAGAAAACCATAATGTACAAATGAACTGGTGTACGTACACCTTTTTACATACCTTACAGAAGATAGGCAGAGCAGCTTATGCTGTCAGGAGTTCATTTCGTTTCATCCCTTTTCTATCGCTTAATCGCTACACTCTTAACCCTTTCGGGTTTGGCCGTACCAGCACTGCTTACGCCCAGGGTTTTGTCGTACTAGTGCGCCTGAATTCTAGCCCCCTCAAATCAAGCAGAAACAGGCTGGTAGGCCTAGATGCGAGAGAATGGGTCTGTGCGGTCAGTGTGCGCAGTATAAAAATCCTGCACCACACAGTGCATGAGGAAAAACTGACAAGTTTTTTTGGTTTAAAACAGCGACCTTGCAGTCTATTTTCGTATGGTATTTATGCTCGTACTCTAGTTTTCTTAGTCTCATTTGATAGAATGGATGATATATTACAGAAAGAGATAATTTTGACTGGTTTCATGATGACAAGTACCTTAAAACCCGAGCGCAAAGTACGAAAATGTTCGTTTTTTGCCAATGTTCAAGAGTAAACAAATCACGCCATGCATCCAATACACATCAACTGGGTAGTCTAATATTCTTGCACAAGTGTGCTGATATTATTTATACCATTTTTACAATGATGCAGCTGTATACATAAAAAGAAAATCTTCTATTTTGAGAATAAAAATTCAAAAATGGAAAGCAAAAGTAATGTAGAAGGGGCCTGGAGACATGACTAATGAACAGATAAAATGTTATTTGAGTGCCAGGAATGTATCACTTATTCTGGACCCTATTTTGAAATTGGCATCTTTTGAAATTTGTGTATCTTCCAGATGCCTGCAACTCTTAGATAAAGATTTAGATTTAGATAAAGATTTAGATTTAGATAAAGATTTAGATTTAGATAAAGATTTAGATTTAGATAAAGATTTAGATAAAGATTTAGATTTAGATAAAGATTTAGATTTAGATAAAGATTTAGATTTAGATAAAGATTTAGATTTAGATAAAGATTTAGATTTAGATAAAGATTTAGATTTAGATAAAGATTTAGATTTAGATAAAGATTTAGATTTAGATTTAGTTTTAAAAGATAAAGATTTAGATTTAGATAAAGATTTAGATTTAGATAAAGATTTAGATTTAGATAAAGATTTAGATTTAGATAAAGATTTAGATAAAGATTTAGATTTAGATAAAGATTTAGATAAAGATTTAGATTTAGATAAAGATTTAGATAAAGATTTAGATTTAGATAAAGATTTAGATTTAGATAAAGATTTAGATAAAGATTTAGATTTAGATAAAGATTTAGATAAAGATAAAGATTTAGATTTAGATAAAGATAAAGATTTAGATAAAGATAAAGATTTAGATAAAGATAAAGATTTAGATAAAGTTTTAAAGTTTAGATAAAGATTTAGATTTAGATAAAGATTTAGTTTTAAAGTTTTAAAGATAAAGATAAAGATTTAGATAAAGATAAAGATTTAGATAAAGATAAAGATTTAGATAAAGATAAAGATTTAGATAAAGATAAAGATTTAGATTTAGATAAGATTAGATTTAGATAAAGATAAAGATTTAGATAAAGATTTAGATAAAGATATTTAGATAAAGATAAAGATTTAGATAAAGATTAAGATTTAGATAAAATATATATAGTTTTTTATTATTTAGTATGTGAATATTTTTTGGGGAACGGATTAATTGTATTTACATTATTTCTTATGGATAAAAGGGTTCGATTTGTAATCTTCGTGTTAAGTAATAGCTCCTGGAACGGATTAATTAATATTTGGGGGGTCCACTGTATTCACTACTAAACTTCTACTAGACCTATTAAAGCCATATAGCATTACCTATTAATACTCAATTCTCTTGTACTCACTAACTCACCTAATGACCATTTAATCTGTTATAGCCTAATTAATCTTAATATTAAGTTTGCTTGAAATGCTCTGCATACAAGGGGCTTTTGCATGTACAGTAGGGCCCACTTATACGGCAGGTTAGGTTCCAGGCTAGTGCCTTAAAGCAGACATCACCGAAAAGCAGAACGCCATTTTTTCCACTTTAAATGCATATAAATGCCAGACAACAAGCTTACATTAACTTATATTAAGTTAGCAATAGCACTAGGCATTAAAAAACACAATAAAAAGTAAGATACACACAGTAACTTATTACTTACTTTAAAGTATTAAATTGGCTTAAAAATAGTCTGAACCAATTTATGAAAAGATCAGTAGTCATCCAAGCTTTTGAATTTGATTTATAATAAACAGGAGGCTACCTTTTGCATAGTTCTTTAGGGCCCTAGGATTCTCTGAGTGATAAATTATCATAGGTTTTAACTTGCAATCCCCAGCAGCACTAGCTCCTAGAAGAGTGTTAGGAAGACTCAGATGAGTCAAAGGGATGTTAGGAAGCATTTCTTCAGCCATAGAGTAGTCAGGAAGTGTAATAGTCTGGCAAGTGATGTAGTGGAGGCAGGAACCATCACAGCTTTAAGACGAGGTATGATAAAGATCATGGAGCAGGAGAGAGAGGACCTAGTAGCGGTCAGTGAAGAGGCGGGGCCAGGGGCTAAGTCTCGACCCCCGAACCACAATTAGGAGTACAATTGGCAGTACACATGCTGCTATATGTAACTGTATTTGATAGCTATCTCAGCGATAACATATACCTTGTTAGTAAGTTCATTCAGGTATGCACAAATACAGTTACATAGATTATCATACATAGCAAAATGGTAGACAACCCAGGATAACCCAAAAGTCAGTTCACTGAGTTTAATCATTTCTAACTTGGCACTTAAAGAAGAGGCAAAGACTCCTCTTTTTATCACAACTAAGCTTAGACGCCATAGTCAATGAGACCAACTAGTAAACAAAGAGTAAAGAGAGAGAAACAGATACGGAGTTTAGAAAGGAAAAACAAACTGAACAGGTAGTGGGATCACCGGTCAGGCGAAATGAATGCGATTAATACGTGTCCACTTTTAGTTCATTCACATACTTTGTAAGAGTTTGTGAGACTTACCTCAAAATAAATTTTTATTATAATAATAATTACCTCACAATACAAATATCTTACATTGTGTCAAGTTAGTACAAAATAAACATCAACACTCCCTTTCCCTCATGCAAACACTATTTTTAGAGTTAATGATAGTATTACCATTATTATGATCATAAAAAAAAAGAAGTGCTAAACCCAAAAGGTATGAATAACTATATACAGGGACCCCGAGTTTGAAAAACTTCACTCCTGAAGTCTGCTAAATGCCATTCCCGAAGAAACTCCCTTAGGAAAAAATTTCCGAGGTTAGTCTATTTCAGACCCCAAAATACACTTCCACAAGAACTTAAAAAAATTATACTTCATATTGCACGATTTCCGGTATTCTAACCGGGGGTCCACTGTATAGAGGAAGATATGAAAGGAATATTTTCTACAGTTATCCCTCAATGTTTGACTAGAAAACGTAATTTTCAGACTTCACAAAGTCGCTTGGTAAACAAATATACTGTCAATTTTTTTCTGTGGGTGTATGTATCATGTTTATATGCTATTAAGCATTTTTTAAATTATTTTTGAAGAAAATATCATAGATGAATTAATGAAATTGTCTATATTAACGTAAAATAAGACATTTAATGTGCCCAAGAGTGATTATTATTAATATTACGTAATTTTTTCCCTCCGTTTAACACCATAGCATATAAACAGCATGTTTATATGCTATGTAACTATGTTCTTATATAATTTTAAGAAAAATCATAGATGGATTAATGAAAATGTCATATTAACGAAAATAAGACATTTAATGTGCAAGTGATATTATTAGTATTACGTAATGTTTTCCTCCGCCGGCAACCACACCAATAGCATATAAACAGCATGTTTATATGTATGTAACGTGTTTCTTATAATTTTGAAGAATATATCATAGATGGATTAATGAAAATGTCTATATTGACGAAAATTGGCATTTAATGTGCCCCAAGAGTGATGATTACATAATAGAGAGATGTGCTCACGGAAAATGTAAACAAACCTGGCGCGCCGTATCTGAAAGACGCTGTATACAAAAGTTTTGGTCATAATTTGAACTCGCCGTATGAACGGAACCCCAAAGATGAACGCGAAAGCGGGGCCCTACTGTACACCGACAATTACATTTCTTTGTACAACTATGTATCATGTCAAATTTATTATTTTTCAGTGGTTAGCTCTTCCCTGTGGTCATCCACCAACTTTCCACATCCTGGCAACTCACAGCCAACCCCATACTTTGCTAAGAGTTCTTTTTAATTTATCTGTTTCTCGCCTTCTTTATCAAAAGGCTGGCATTGGAATTCTTTGGCCCCATGGTGGCTTATTTAGCAGTTGCACTCAAAAAAGACAAAAACAATGGATTATTACAAATGTTTCAGATGAACGCGCAGGGTAATGCTATTCGACAATAAACAAAGCCAGACTGACTGAACGCATGGGATGCTTTGTGGCACGGGCAGGCGGCCACGTTCGGGACGGCAGACTGACGAAAACCGAGGTGATGAATGAAAACGGACAAAATTGACAAAAAAAAAGGTCATTGAAAAATGAATTCAACATAAACCGAGGTTCCATTGTACTGAGAATGCATTTGTCTCAGGGAGAGAATTCAGAAGTTCAAGAACTCTTGAATGCAACAGGTTGGCTAACAGCATCAGCATCAAAGTCTGCTGAAAAATTTTAGATGTTATAGGAATTAAAGGCCTTTTTTGAGATTTATTTTGAAAGGCAGGGTAGGGGGTCGGCCTAGGAAGGTTTGGAGGGAGAGGGAAAGGAGGTTTTGTGCAAGGGCTTGGACTTCCAGCAAGTATGTGTGAGCATGTTAGGACTTTACGTGCTGTTGGAGTGTAAGCAATAACATTTATGAGGGATTCAGGAACCAGCCGGACTTGGTTCATGGAGATAGGAAGTAAGTACCTGAAGGAGGGGTGTTAATGTTGCAGTTTTATAACTGTAGTGTAAGCATGGTCTGGCAAGACAGTGATGGAATGAATGATTATTCAAGTTTTTTTTTAGTCCACCCTGCCTTGGTGTGAAACGGCCAAATGTGTTAATAAAAAATAAATAAAATTTTTAAAAATGTTAAGAAAAGTAGCCAGCATTCCTTACAGAACATCGCATACATCTTCCCTGGGATCCTTTTCTAAATCATGAAAACCAGTATTGAAAAAAAATGCTGGCATTTGTTACCACAAATAAAAAGATGTGGCAATGGTGTTATTGCCTAAAGAAAATTCACTAGGGGGGGAAAGAAATTTGATAGTTCTTACAACTCTGGCAAACCTAGCTAGTAAATGTTGGTTCATTCTCTTCAAAAGAGAAATATTGATCAGCACTGGAAAGACCATCTTTCTCCTACATAACCTTCCAAAAAAGGGTACTGATCAATGTCAATTTGAGAAGTTTTAATTTTAGCCATTACCGTATTATAATAAAACATCTTTTGAAAGGACTAATGAGAAAAGGGGTTCATAACGCTGACTGTCCGCAACTTTGAATTGTGAAATTAATATCTTGTGATGAGGTTTTCTGAAATAGTGGGTTTGGTCTACTTGCTGTTTTATGGTACACACACAAGGTGTATACGTTGTACTTCTGTGATTGATAGTGGTCACCAGAATAACTTATTCTAAGTCATAGGTGTAAAGCTCACTATTATAAATATGTAGATGGCTGAGAAGATGCAGAGGGATGAAACGATGTAAATAGCTGGGAAGACAGATTGTTTAGACTTGCACATTTTTTCGGTACCACTTCACTTGGTAGCCACTGTTAATTGCACTTTTTCTTAACATGTTAATAGTCACAAAATGCTCTAAATCCAGAAAAAAATTTGACAATGTAGAGTTTACATGAGTGAGCACGAACAGGGCAGGGGTCAACACAAGAATGAAAATGGACAGATCCTGAACATGGACACTTGCCCTACCTGACAAACTTCTGAGTTAGTGGATTTGGCCCAATACAGTGGACCTCTATTTACGAGCAAAATTCATTCCAGTCGGCTATTCAAGTGCCGATACCAAGGAATTTTTTCCCAAAAGAAATAATGAAAATTAGGTTAATCCATTTCAGACCCCCAAAAATACACTTACAAAAGCACCTAAAAAAATACACTATTGCTACAGACAAAAATGCAGAAATACAAACTTTAGTCCATTTTATCCCATAATGTTTGTACAGCCAATTTTTCTTTGTTCAAAATTGCCAAAATCCATTATTGAGAAGTTTAAGTATTATTATTAATTTCAGGTACTATTAGAATAATGTAATTTTCAATGCATTTCCTCAAAGTTCAATTTTCTTTTTCTAAACTGGATAATGGAAATGTGTCAGTTTATTCAGTTTAATAATGGAGAGGTTATTGTTCAAGTTTTGAACTGTAATTTTAGATTTTCAATTACCAGTTATTACAATAATATCAGTTATAAAAATGTTCCTGTTTTTTTGCTTCATTTTAACCCCTTGATTGCCGCGACCCCAAATCCTAGTGTCGCAAAATTTAAAAAAAAAAAAAAAAAATTCTTTTGAAATGATTAGAGAATCTTTTCCCGATGTTAATGACACCAAAAGTACAAAATTTGATGGAAAATTTACGGAATTACACTCGTGAAGTTAGCAATCTTGGTGATATTTACGCATCGGTGATTTACCCACTGAGCCCTATTTTTGACCAATTTCATTGCTCCAGTTGACCAAACTCATAGCTATTTCTTTAGAACTATTTGTTCTATCGATAGAGTACAAGAAACCACCCATTTACCGATTTCAACTACCCAATAAAGTGGTCAGAAATTGGCCATTTGGCCAATTTCATGCAAATTAAAGATTCCAATTTCAAAATAGGGTCCAGAATGAGCAATGCAGACATTCCTGGCACTAAAATAACTTTCTGTTCATCAGTCACATCTCCAGGCCCCTATTACATTACTCTTGCTTTCTATTTTGAATTTTTATTTACACAAAAAATTCAAGATTTACTGTTATGCAGACTACTGCATTATAATAATTGTATAATGTCAACCTATTCGTGACTGCATATTAGAATGGCTAGTTGGACACTTATTGAACAATGACATCACTTGTTTACTTTTGAACATCGGCAAAAATTGAACATTTCTGCTACTTTGAGCTCAATTTCAAGGTCCTTTTCATCATGAAACCAATTAAAATCATATCTATTTCTGTAATATGTCTTCCATTCTATCAAATAAGACCAAGAAAACAAGAATACAACCATAAATACTATACGAAAATACACCTCAAATTCTGCATTTTAATCCCAAAATGCAGTTTTTTATTTTTCTCATTATGCACTGCAGGATTTTTTTTATACTGCACACACTGACCACACAGACCCATTCTCATGTGGGCCTACCAGCTTTCTCCCGCTTGATTTGAAGCCGTTAGAATTTTGGAGTATAAATTACGTCAAAAACACTGGCTCATAAGACGTACAGTGGACCCTCAGTTTTCGTTCACCTTCAAACTCGAACAATTATGCAAGTGTATTTTAGTAAGTGCTCTTGCAAGTGTATTTTAGGGGGGTCTGAAATGACTAATCTAATTTACATTTGCCCTTATGGGAACAAATTAGTTCGGTAACAGCACTCAAACAGCATTCTGGAAAGAATTTTCAACGAAAACCGAGGGTCCACTGTATATACATGACCAAAACAGTCAAAAGGTTAATAAATGGAAATTCCATTTTTTTTTTTTCTTTTAAACTGATTTCTGATTATGCTTCCATAAGATTACTAAATACCTGTCTCTTAGATTCAATATTTTTTTCTTCAATTTATAAGTCTCATGAGGGTGTAATTAGTAATGCCACTGGCAATGATGAAAAATTAAAGTTTTCAATATTTATCCTCCCTGGATTATCTAATGTAAAAGTATTAGGAAAGTATAGGTATTTGTAGTACAGTGGACCCCCGGTTTTCGTTATTTTTTCGTTCCAGAATGCTGTTCAAGTGCCATTAGCAAACAAATTTATTCCCATAAGGAATAATGGGAAGTAGACTAGTCCTTTTAGACCCCCAAAAATACACTTACAAAAGCATTTCAAAAAATACACTTACATGAAAGGGCGAGTTTGGAGCAGGACGAACACTGAGGGTCCACTGTATTGGTATAGTCCTAAGAGTTCTGATAGTGGCAAAAATTTACCATTCCATCAATATAAAATAGTACACTATACTGCTATATAAAACTTATATGGTGTTAATTCAAATATCTATAGAGTGAGGAGTGGAAAATAAGTCACCAACTACTGCTCCAACCACAAGAATCAGTGTGTTATATTACAATGTATGAAAATAAGCAACTTCTCATTTCTAACTTATTTTATGTTGCTATTTTTCCTTTTCCAAAATGTGTATGCCATGGAAAATGCACAAATTTTTAGAAAGCCGGGTACTGCTCATGACGACTTGTCAGGCTGTAGATATCTATGGTTTTATGCTGCATGCACGTATGTTGGTATGATATAAAATTCAGGTAATTTGTCTTCCCCTTCCAAGATTTGGTGCCATACACCTATGTAGTGGATGTTAAAAATTTATCCTTTTGTCCTTTTACAAGGTTTCCAAAGATTACTAATGTCTAAGATTTTTATTAACAGTTACATGTACTGTATCCCTTTTATACAGTACAGGAGGGCCCTGCTTATTCAGACACCATCTTCAGTATTCCATGTTTTCGTTGGCTTTCAGTTGAGCCATTGTTCATTATATTTGGGGCTTTACCGCTCTTCCACTGTTTTCGCACAACAGTTGAGTAAGGGAAGGGTGACCAGCACCCAACACTATTTTAAGGTAAGTATTGTATGTACTATTAATTTTTTATCTTTTTATGCCTAGCTGTATTAAGTACTTCATATAAGTGTAAACACATCAGGTATTTTAGACATGATTGATAATGAAAAAATTGCTCTTTCCCCCCCCATCAATGATTTTCGCTTATTGCACAGGTTTGGGAACTTGAGAGCTGTACAAACAGGCCCTACAGCAGGTCCTCAAATAACGTAGTTTCGTTATAACATCGAGAAAAACAATGAATACAAATTTTAAAATAAAAATTTGTAAAGTACAGTGGACCCCCGAGTTTCGTAAACCCCGGAAATCGTACATTTATGTAAGTATAATATTCTAAGTGCTTGTGGAAAAGTATTTTTGGGGGTCTGAAATAGACTAACCTACGTGACATTTTTTCTTAAGGGGGTAAATTCGTTCGGTAATGGCACTTGAGCAGACTTCAGGAGTGAAGTTTTTACGAAACTCGGGGGTCCACTGTATATGAGAATCATACAAATGCACAACAATGCGGTAGTTAAGTGTTCAGCGAGTACACCATTTGTTAGATTTGAACTGCAGGGTGGTAGGTGCTTCTTACAAATTTTGCTTTGCAAACATTTATTAGTTGATTTAACCCTGTTGATTCCAAACAAGGGTGCACTGTGCATCCGTGTGGAATAAAAAAAAAGCATGACATTAGTAAGTGACATTGGTAAAATTGGTTTTAAAGTTGCTTAGCTTAAAGTTGTTCTCAAAAACCAAGTACAGTATTAGAAATATAGTACAGCAAGTGAGGACTTGCTGTACTATATTTCTAATACAGCTAGTCTAGTTTTAAATATTTGCACTTTGTAAAAAAAGTTTTACAGCAGCCAATCTTTATTACACATGTATGAAAAACTTTTTTTTTTGTTCTGGTGTTTCCTAGACAAATAAATCAAGCTGAGAAATGACAAGTGAAGTTTTCATAATTTTGGACTCTTATACAAAGAGGAAATCTTGTCAACACATTTAAATTATGAAGTTAACCAATTTCTTAAATCATACAAAATCAACATTTTAAAGTTTATATACTTGTCAGTATTATTGGCGATTGCATGGATGAGAGCAACCGTGCCGCAAGCATTACACACAAACTGCTTCATGAAGTAGACTTTTTCGGAGATTTCTTGTCCTTCTGCCTCCAATGCCTCCTCGCTCTTTTTCAGGAATTCTCTCCCCTGTAAACAATAAAATCCATAAAATAATCTAGATTAGTAATTTCCTAACTTTCAACATCTGGATAAAAAAGTGGTGTGTGTGTGTATGCACACAAGGGGGGGGGGGTTACTAGCCTATTTGTGGTTGCAAGGGTCGAGACTCAGCTCCTGGCCCCACCTCTTCACTGACCACTACTAGGTCCTCTCTTCCCACTCAATGAGCTTTATCATACCTCATCTTAAAGCTATGTATGGTTCCTGCCTCCACTACCTCACTTTCCAGACTATTCCACTTCCTGACAACTCCAACTGAAGAAATACTTCCTAACATACCTTTCACTCATCTGAGTCTAACTTCCAGTTGTGACCCCTTGTTTGTGTCCCATCTCTGGAACATCCTGTCTGTCCACCTTATTTATTCCTCACAGGACTTTGTTGTTATCATGTCTCCCCCTAACCCTCCTGTCCTCCAGTGTTGTCAGGCCTATTTCTGGAACTAGCCCTGTGGTGTGGGGTGTGTGTGTAGGTGTGTGTAGGTGTGTGTGTAGGTGTGTGTGTGTAGGTGTGTGTGTGTGTGTGTGTGTGTGTGTGTAGGTGTGTGTGTGTGTAGGTGTGTGTGTGTGTGTGTAGGTGTGTGTGTGTGTGTAGGTGTGTGTGTGTGGTAGGTGTGTGTAGGTGTGTGTGTGTGTGAGGTGTGTGTGAGGGTGTGTGGTGTGTGTGTGGTGTGTGGTGTGTAGGTGTGGTGTGTGTGTAGGTGTGTGTGTGTGGTAGGTGTGTGGTAGGTGTGG
The DNA here is from genome assembly GCA_009830355.1 of Cherax destructor. Classification (NCBI taxonomy): domain Eukaryota; kingdom Metazoa; phylum Arthropoda; class Malacostraca; order Decapoda; family Parastacidae; genus Cherax; species Cherax destructor. Next base: position 65,280 of record WNWK01007501.1, on the reverse strand, counting down.
TAGGTGTGGGGTGTGTGTGTGTAGGTGTGTGTGTGTAGGTGTGTGTGATAGGTGTGTGTGTGTGATAGGTGTGTGTGTAGGTGTGTGTAGGTGTGTGTAGGGGGTGTGTAGGTTGTGTGTGTGTAGGTGTGTGTGTGTGTAGGGTGTGTGGGGGTGTGTGTACTCACCTAGTTGGGTTGCAGGGGTCGATTCAAGCTCCTGGCCCCGCCTCTTCACTGGCGCTACTGGGTCACTCCCTGCGCCATGAGCTTTATCATCCTCTGCTTAAAGTATGTAGTGAGCCTGCCTCCACACATCGGCCTAAACTATTCCACTTCCGACAACTCTGTGACTGTGTGTGTAGGTGTGTGTGTGTGTAGGTGTGTGTGTGTGGTGTAGGTGTGTGTGTGTGTGTGTGTGTGTGTGTGTAGGTGTGTGTGTGTGTAGGGTGTGTGTGTGTGTAGGTGTGTGTGTGTGTAGGTGTGTGTGTGTAGGTGTGTGTAGGTGTGTGTGTAGTGGTGGTGCAGGTGTGTGTGTGAGGTGTGTGTAGGTGTGTGTGTGTGAGGTGTGTGTGTGTGTAGTGTGTGTGTGTGTGGTGTGGTGTAGGTGTGTAGGTGTGTGTAGGGTGTGTAGGTGTGTGGTGTGTGTAGGTGTGTGTGTGTGAGGTGTGTGTGTGTAGGTTGTAGGTGTGTGTGTGTGTAGGTGTGTGTGTGGGGGGTGTGTGTGTGGTGTTGTGTAGGTGTGTGTGTAGGTGTGTGTGTAGGTGTGTGTGTGTGTAGGGGTGTGTGTGTGTGTAGGTGTGTGTGTGTGTGTGTGTAGGTGTGTGTGTGTGTAGGTGTGTGTGTAGGTGTGTGTGTGTGTAGGTGTGTGTGTGTGTGTGTGTGTGTGGTGTGTGTGTGTGTAGGTGTGTGTGTGTGTGTGTGTGTGTGTGTGTGTGTGTGTGTGTGTGGTGTGTGTGTGTGTAGGTGTGTGTGTGTGGGGTGTGTGTGTGTAGGTGTGTGTGTGTAGGTGTGTGTGTGGGTGTGTGTGTGTAGGTGTGTGTGTGTAGGTGTGTGTGTGTAGTGTGTGTGTGTAGGTGTGTGTGTTAGGTGTGTGTGTAGGTGTGTGTGTGTAGGTGTGTGTGTGTGTAGGTGTGTGTGTAGGTGTGTGTGTAGGTGTGTGTGTAGGTGTGTGTGTTCATGCTCACCTAATTATGGTTGCAGTTGTCGAGACTTAGCTCCTGGCCCTGCCTCTTCACTGACCGCTACTAGGTCTCCTCTCTCCCTGCTCCATGAGCTTTATCATACTTCGTCTTAAAAGCTATGTATGGTTCCTGCCTCCACTACATCACTTGCTAGACTATACCACTTCCTGACAACTCTGAAGAAATACTTCCAAACATACCTTTGACTCGTCGGAGTCTTCAACTTGTAATTGTGACTCCTTGTTTCTGTGTCCCCTCTCTGGAACATCCAGTCTGTCCACCTTATCTATTCCAGGCAGTATTTTGTATGTCGTTATTATGTCTCTCCTAACCCTCCTGTCCTCCAGTGTCGTCAGGCCGATTTCCCTTAACCTTTCTTCATAGAACATTCCCCTTAGCTCCGGAACTAACTTTGTTGCAAACCTTTACACTTTCTCTAATTTCCTGACATGCTTGACCAGGTGTGAGTTCCAAACTGGTGCTGCATACTCTAGTATGGGCCTGACGTATATGGTCTACCTGGAGAGAATTCCAGGGGTCAACGCCCCCGCGGCCCGGTCCGTGACCAGGCCTCTTGTTGGACCAGAGCCTGATCAACCAGGCTGTTACTGCTGGCCGCACGCAGTCCAACGTACGAACCACAGCCCGGCTGATCAGGTACCGACTTGAGGTGCCTGTCCAGTGCCTGCTTGAAGACAGCCAGGGGCTTGTTGGTAATCCCCCTGATGTATGCTGGGAGGCAGTTGAACAATCTTGGGCCCCTCACACTTATTGTGTTGTCCCTCAACGTGCTAGTGGCACCCCTGCTCTTCATTGGGGGAATGTTACATCGCCTGCCGAGTCTTTTGCTTTCGTAGGGAGTGATTTTTGTGTGCAAGTTTGGTACTAAGCCCTCGAGAATTTTCCATGTGTATATAATAATGTATCTCTCCCGCCTGCGTTCTAGAGAGTACAGGTTTAGGAACTTCAAGCGTTCCCAGTAGTTGAGGTGGTTTATCGCACTTATGCGTGCCGTGAAGGTTCTCTGCACATTTTCAAGGTCAGCAATTTCACCCGCCTTGAAAGGTGCAGTTAGTGTGCAGCAATATTCCAGCCTAGATAGAACAAGCGATCTGTAAAGTGTCAACATGGGCTTGGCATCCCTGGTTTTGAAGGTTCTCATTATCCATCCTGTCATTTTTCGAGCAGATGCAATTGCTACATTGTTATGGTCCTTGAAGGTGAGATCCTCTGACATGAACACTCCCAGGTCTTTGACATTAGTTTTTCGCTCTATTGTGTGGTTGGAATTAGTTTTGTACTCCGATGAGATTTTAATTTCTTCACGTTTTCCGTATCTGAGTAATTGAAATTTCTCATCATTGAACTTGATATTGTTTTCTGCAGCCCATTTAAAGATTTGGTTTATGTCTGCTTGGAGTCTTGCAGTGTCTTCAACGGTGGACACTGTCATACAGATTCGGGTGTCATCTGCAAAGGAAGACACAGCACTGTGGCTTATATCCCTGTCAATGTCTGATATGAGGATGAGGAATAGGATGGGAGCAAGTACTGTGCCTTGTGGAACAGAGCTTTTTACAGTAGCTGCCTCAGACTTTACTCTGTTGACTACTACTCTTTGTGTTCTATGTGTTAGGAAATTATAAATCCATCTACCAACTTTTCCTGTTATTCCTTTATCACGCATTTTGTGTGCTATTACACCATGGTCACACTTGTCAAAGGCTTTTGCAAAATCTGTTTATCTGTTTATCTTCTAGAGCATCCAGGACCTTGTAGTGGTCCAGTAGTTGGGACAGACAGGAGCGGCCTGCTCTAAACCCATGCTGTCCTGGGTTGTGCAATTGATGGGTATCAAGATGGGTGGCGATCTTGCTTCTTAGAACCCTTTCAAAGATTTTTATGATATGGGACGTTAGCGCAATTGGTCTGAGTCTTGAACGATTCCTTAGTGAGGTACTGTGTGTACACTCACCTAGTTGTGGTTGCAGGGGTTGAGTCATAGCTCCTGGCCCCGCCTCTTCACTGGCCGCTACTGGGTCACACTCCCTGCGCCATGAGCTTTATCATACCTCTTCTTAAAGCTATGCATGGAACCTGCCTCAAAAACATGACAGGTACATCTTACCACTTGTACTTGCACTTTAGATCATACTATGCATGCACATACATGTATATGCATACACACCCACACACGGTTCGTAGTCTTTTTTACTTCCTTTCATCTCTATGGATAAGAGAAGAATCCTTCCTTTATGAACCATACATGTTGTAAAAAGTGACTCAAAAGATGGGAGGAAGGGGGCTTGTAACACCTGTATTATTAAACTAAAAAAATATTTTAAAGTTGGCAGGTTTGAATGTGCATGAATGTAGTGCACGTAAGATTGTGAATTTTATGGAAAGAAGCAGGATGTCCTAGCCAGCTAGCTCTCACCCATTTGCCTTGACAGAGCAAGACAAGGTAAAAAAGCAAGGCTTTAAATATAAATGCCATCATTTGCTTCTGGGAGTTAAAAAATGGACAAATTACAAAAGATCATTAACTTGCAGCAACTGTTAAAGGAATGGCCAATGTTGCCTAAATTACCTTCCTAGAACTAAAACATACCTTCTCAATGAAGGGGTACAGAAGAATTACTGCACAAACAGGCTGTGGTACCATGCTAAGCACTTCTTCTTCCAGTCCATACACGTCGTGGATAGTCCATGATGCAGGAACACCCAATCCTGCCAGGAACTAGAGTACAAAAAATAAATAAAGTATGACTTCTTAAATTATACAAAGCATATTAACTAGGCATAAACCTCCACTGTTTGACTAGCTGATTTTAATTACTTCAACTTTGGAATACACTGATAAAGTTGCAAATTTACAGAATGTTTTGACCAAAATGATCATTCAGCAATCAGGAAAGGTATATTGTATACTCATTTATGTACTAACACTTGTATTCTCACAAAAATTAAAATCAATCACAATAACAAGCACAAAAGAAAAATACCACCACATGAAAATCTAAAATATCAATTAAAAATAATCTTTTACAAGACACCCATAAAATATCACAATACATGTGAATCAAAGAGCATACATTTTATTTAAATAATGTGTCAAGAGTGGGGATCCCAGAAAGTGCTCCCCCCTCGGGCAAGGGGTCCCCTCCCCCTCCGCCCCGGCAAGGGCTCCCCGCCCAACCCCCCTCCGCCCCGGCAAGGGCTCCCCGCCCCACCCCCCTCCTCCCCGGCAAGGGCTCCCCGCCCCACCCCCCTCCGCCCCGGCAAGGGCTCCCGCCCAACCCCTCCGCAAGGGCTCCCGCCCAACCCCTCCGCCCCGGCAAGGGCTCCCGCCCCACCCCTCCGCCCCGGCAAGGGCTCCCCGCCCCACCCCTCCGCCCCGGCAAGGGCTCCCCGCCCCACCCCCTCCGCCCCGGCAAGGGCTCCCGCCCCACCCCTCCGCCCCGGCTAGGGCTCCCCGCCCCACCCCCTCGCGACTGATCACATTTTGTCGGTCTGGGGCCCCCCTCATGCATGTCTGGACCTCTATTATGTTGTGATCTGAGTATATCGTTTTTTATATGATGACATTTCGTATCAGATCATCATTGTTAGTGAAGATGAGGTCCAGTGTATTCTCCAATCTTGTAGGCTCTATTATTTGCTGGTTTAAGGTGAATTTGGTGGAGATTTAAAAGCTCGTGTGTGTGTGTGTGTGTGTGTGCGCGCGCGCGAGTTTTTATCTGAGCTGCCTCCTGGTGTTATCTCTGCTACCACATTATTTGCAATATTCCTCCATTTTAGGTGCCTTAGGTTGAAGTCCCCCAGGAGCAAGATGTTGGGGGCAGGGGCTGGAAGGTTTTCCAGACATTGGTCAATTTTCAGAAGCTGTTCCTGGAATTGTTGGGATGCTGCATCCGGAGGTTTGTATACAACCACGATGACCAGGTTTTGATTCTCGATCTTTACTGCTAAAACTTCAACTACATCATTTGAGGCATTTAGTAGTTCTGAGCATATAAGTTACTGATATACAGGCCAACCCCCCCCCCTTTTTTTTTTTGCCTGTTCACTGTCACATCTGTATAGGTTGTAGCCAGGTATCCATATTTCATTGTCCAAGTGATCCTTTATGTGGGTCTCTGTGAAAGCCGCAAACATTGCATTTGACTCTGTAAGCAGTCCACGGATGTAAGGTATCTTGTTGTTTGTTGCTGGCTTTAGACCCTGTATATTTGCAAAGATGAATGTCGTTGGATTGGTGGTATGGAGGGGGTCTTTTTCCTGGAACTAATATCTGTTGTTCTGGAGTGGAGGCCATTGACTGTGGTTCCACTCCAGAAATTATTGCAGTTGGTGTATGATTTCTGTCATTTCCTGCCAGCTTCTTTTCCTTCCTTGCGCTAAAAAACCCCTCTCTCTGGAGTGGCTTTGGCTACCCAGGTTTTCCCATGGTCTGGATGTTCTGTCGTCTTGTACCCTTTAGGTGGTGTGCCTGACAATATAGGTTATAGCACTGTCTTTCCTGAACTGATGAGTGACATTTCAGGGTGGAAAAGCTTACAGAAAGGGAGGTTGCATTTTCCTGTTGTCATATGGGCACGGCATTTTCTGGGGTGGTCAAAGTTTCATGTCCCTTCTGTTTTCCCAGAAATTCCATGCCTGCAGATACCAAATGCATAATATTTGCATAGGCCTGGTTTGTGTTTGCTTTGTTTTTTTTTGTGACTGTTCCCTAATGTATTCCCCTATTGGTGAGTGTTTTCCTGTCTCATTTCTATCTTCAGCACTAGTGCTAACATCCCCTTTTGTTTCATCTCCAACGCTAGCTCCCCCAGGAGCACTGTCCTCCAGGACAACGCTAGCTCCCCCAGGAGCACTGTCCTCCAGGACAACGCTAGCTCCCCCAGGAGCACTGTCCTCCAGGACAACGCTAGCTCCCCCAGGAGCACTGTCCTCCAGGACAACGCTAGCTCCCCAGGAGCACTGTCCTCCAGGACAACGCTAGCTCCCCAGGAGCACTGTCCTCCAGGACAACGCTAGCTCCCCAGGAGCACTGTCCTCCAGGACAACGCTAGCTCCCCAGGAGCACTGTCCTCCAGGACAACGCTAGCTCCCCAGGAGCACTGTCCTCCAGGACAACGCTAGCTCCCCAGGAGCACTGTCCTCCAGGACAACGCTAGCTCCCAGGAGCACTGTCCTCCAGGACAACGCTAGCTCCCAGGAGCACTGTCCTCCAGGACAACGCTAGCTCCCCAGGAGCACTGTCCTCCAGGACAACGCTAGCTCCCCAGGAGCACTGTCCTCCAGGACAACGCTAGCTCCCCCAGGAGCACTGTCCTCCAGGACAACGCTAGCTCCCCAGGAGCACTGTCCTCCAGGACAACGCTAGCTCCCCCAGGAGCACTGTCCTCCAGGACAACGCTAGCTCCCCCAGGAGCACTGTCCTCCAGGACAACGCTAGCTCCCCCAGGAGCACTGTCCTCCAGGACAACGCTAGCTCCCCAGGAGCACTGTCCTCCAGGACAACGCTAGCTCCCCAGGAGCACTGTCCTCCAGGACAACGCTAGCTCCCCAGGAGCACTGTCCTCCAGGACAACGCTAGCTCCCCAGGAGCACTGTCCTCCAGGACAACGCTAGCTCCCCCAGGAGCACTGTCCTCCAGGACAACGCTAGCTCCCCCAGGAGCACTGTCCTCCAGGACAACGCTAGCTCCCCCAGGAGCACTGTCCTCCAGGACAACGCTAGCTCCCCCAGGAGCACTGTCCTCCAGGACAACGCTAGCTCCCCAGGAGCACTGTCCTCCAGGACAACGCTAGCTCCCCCAGGAGCACTGTCCTCCAGGACAACGCTAGCTCCCCCAGGAGCACTGTCCTCCAGGACAACGCTAGCTCCCCCAGGAGCACTGTCCTCCAGGACAACGCTAGCTCCCCCAGGAGCACTGTCCTCCAGGACAACGCTAGCTCCCCCAGGAGCACTGTCCTCCAGGACAACGCTAGCTCCCCCAGGAGCACTGTCCTCCAGGACAACGCTAGCTCCCCAGGAGCACTGTCCTCAGGACAACGCTAGCTCCCCAGGAGCACTGTCCTCCAGGACAACGCTAGCTCCCCAGGAGCACTGTCCTCCAGGACAACGCTAGCTCCCCAGGAGCACTGTCCTCCAGGACAACGCTAGCTCCCCAGGAGCACTGTCCTCCAGGACAACGCTAGCTCCCCAGGAGCACTGTCCTCCAGGACAACGCTAGCTCCCCAGGAGCACTGTCCTCCAGGACAACGCTAGCTCCCCAGGAGCACTGTCCTCCAGGACAACGCTAGCTCCCCAGGAGCACTGTCCTCCAGGACAACGCTAGCTCCCCAGGAGCACTGTCCTCCAGGACAACGCTAGCTCCCCCAGGAGCACTGTCCTCCAGGACAACGCTAGCTCCCCAGGAGCACTGTCCTCCAGGACAACGCTAGCTCCCCAGGAGCACTGTCCTCCAGGACAACGCTAGCTCCAGAGCACTGAAAGTCCTCAGGACAACGCTCCCCAGGAGCACTGTCCTCCAGGACAACGCTAGCTCCCCAGGAGCACTGTCCTCCAGGACAACGCTAGCTCCCCAGGAGCACTGTCCTCCAGGACAACGCTAGCTCCCCAGGAGCACTGTCCTCCAGGACAACGCTAGCTCCCCAGGAGCACTGTCCTCCAGGACAACGCTAGCTCCCCCAGGAGCACTGTCCTCCAGGACAACGCTAGCTCCCCCAGGAGCACTGTCCTCCAGGACAACGCTAGCTCCCCCAGGAGCACTGTCCTCCAGGACAACGCTAGCTCCCCAGGAGCACTGTCCTCCAGGACAACGCTAGCTCCCCAGGAGCACTGTCCTCCAGGACAACGCTAGCTCCCCAGGAGCACTGTCCTCCAGGACAACGCTAGCTCCCCAGGAGCACTGTCCTCCAGGACAACGCTAGCTCCCAGGAGCACTGTCCTCCAGGACAACGCTAGCTCCCCAGGAGCACTGTCCTCCAGGACAACGCTAGCTCCCCAGGAGCACTGTCCTCCAGGACAACGCTAGCTCCCCAGGAGCACTGTCCTCCAGGACAACGCTAGCTCCCCAGGAGCACTGTCCTCCAGGACAACGCTAGCTCCCCAGGAGCACTGTCCTCCAGGACAACGCTAGCTCCCCAGGAGCACTGTCCTCCAGGACAACGCTAGCTCCCAGAGCACTGTCCTCCAGGACAACGCTACTCCAGAGCACTGTCCTCCAGGACAACGCTAGCTCCCTCAGGAGCACTGTCCTCCAGGACAACGCTAGCACCCTCAGGAGCACTGTCCTCCAGGACAACGCTAGCACCCTCATGAGCGCTGTCGTTCAAGACAGCCCCTTCCAAACCACCCATCTTATTTTCCCAGCTGTCAAACTAAGTTGACATGTCTTTTAAGAAGGATCTTTTATTGGTGTTTTTGTCTTTTAATATAGATGCAATTCCCTCATACAGGTGTATCTCGTTTGGGCAGACCCAAAAACATCTCTCAGTTTATGTCAAGGGTGGTCACTGGTTGAAAATCCCTGCATATACCATGGGACCATTGATCACAGAGATTGCAAGCAATCCAGGCCTGTTTTCGTCCCTTACCCTTTCCTACATTATTATTATAATCAAATAGAAGCGCTAAACCACAGGGGTTACCCTTTCCTACAGACTACACAGATCTTCATGGTGGTCGTCATCTTACAACACTTGACCACTCTCCTAGCTAGCTAGTCTATAATTTCTCGAAGTATTTAGTTCTTTTTAACAGTTTCCAACGAATCCGTTTGAATCCGGTCCTTTGTTCACTTATTTCTTGGCCGAATCCGGTTTATGCTCACTGTATATTTTAACTAATAACCACCTTAAGGTAGATCTGTGTATTTGTATTGTATCTATTTGTTGTAGTTCTGTTTTTGTGTTTAATAAGGGTGTGTAAACCCCGTCATCCTATGAATCCTTGTCAGATGAGACCTTGTTTTCAACGAATCCGTTTGAATCCGGCCGTTCGTTCACTTGTTCTTGACGAATCCGGATTAGTGGATCACTTATTTGGGCGTATCCAGTCGGTGATTTTGGACTAGCACATGAAAAGGACTACTGGGAGTATTTAACAGAGTAATATGTGTTCAGTTTGATACAAAAAAAATATAGCTTGCGTGATGGAGCAGCCGTGCTGCTCGTTGGTTCACTTGTTCTTGAAGTCTCCATCATATATTCATTTGGATTGTAGACTGTTTAACAGCTCACTAAATGCTGATTCATATTGGGACTTTAGTATCTCGCTCATTTATTTGCTGTCATCTGTAAGTCCCAAGCAGGGGTCCAATACTGGATGTTTTTGCCCTAGATTTGCCATAAGAATTTTTTTTTTTTAAGTTTCATTTATGGGTAATGAACATATTACCCATACTTTTAAACCACCGAGGATGGACCGACTCTCCAAATCTCCCTACAAATAGAAGGTTAATTGTCAACATTATCCAGGCTCTATGTACAATTCTATCTTCCTAGTCATGCAGAACTCGAGCCATGCGCGAACAATGGCGGTAAGGGGGAAGGTAGCTGCAGGCGTGATCGATGCCTGCGTGAACCTGAATTCCATGCGAGTGAGTCATCGAGAGTCTAGACATCGTCCACGTGGCCAACTTTAACAGCTTAACGGTAAAGCAAGCCTGCCGGTCAGTACTAAACCAATCTTTCAAACAACTAAAGCTGCTGCTTTATCCAAATGGCGTACCTCTGACAATAGAGAAAATAAAGAAAAACAAGGTTTCATTGAAAATGTTCATCTGATAAAACCACGAAATTTTGGTTGTGCAACATGTCTGGACCCCACAAAAAATCCTTGATGCTGATGAGGGGCTCTCTACCCATCCTTCGTGACCCCTGGCGCTGTACGACCCCAACGGCTCATACAGTGCCAGGCAGGAATAAACTAAGCAGCTCATACAGTGCCAGGCAGGAATAAACTAAGCAGCTCATACAGTGCCAGGCAGGAATAAACTAAGCAGCTCATACAGTGCCAGGAAGGAATAAACTAAGCAGCTCATACAGTGCCAGGAAGGAATAAACTAAGCAGCTCATACAGTGCCAGGCAGGAATAAACTAAGCAGCTCATACAGTGCCAGGAAGGAATAAACTAAGCAGCTCATACAGTGCCAGGAAGGAATAAACTAAGCAGCTCATACAGTGCCAGGAAGGAATAAACTAAGCAGCTCATACAGTGCCAGGCAGGAATAAACTAAGCAGCTCATACAGTGCCAGGAAGGAATAAACTAAGCAGCTCATACAGTGCCAGGAAGGAATAAACTAAGCAGCTCATACAGTGCCAGGAAGGAATAAACTAAGCAGCTCATACAGTGCCAGGAAGGAATAAACTAAGCAGCTCATACAGTGCCAGGAAGGAATAAACTAAGCAGCTCATACAGTGCCAGGAAGGAATAAACTAAGCAGCTCATACAGTGCCAGGAAGGAATAAACTAAGCAGCTCATACAGTGCCAGGAAGGAATAAACTAAGCAGCTCATACAGTGCCAGGAAGGAATAAACTAAGCAGCTCATACAGTGTCAGGAAGGAATAAACTAAGCAGCTCACATACAGTGCCAGGAAGGAATAAACTAAGCAGCTCACATACAGTGCCAGGAAGGAATAAACTAGGCAGCTCATACAGTGCCAGGAAGGAATAAACTAAGCAGTTATTTAGCATCACCATAAAATGTAGCATAACAGAACACTAATTACCCAATCAAGATTAAAATCCCTAAAAATTATGTAATAAAATTTCCCCACAGATTAAAATAGTACTCTCATAAGCACACTTCAAAACTATTAAAAATTACCAGTTAAAAAAAATCTTTCGGCATTATATATTAAAATACCCACGTTTAGGTTCTCCACCTAAATGCTCTAACAAAATGTTAAATATGGATTTGTAAGCTAAGAACTCAGAACTGGAAAGAAGAAACTTAAGATTGACATTCCACACTTTCTTTTGCCAGAGGATCTCTAAAAGGAAAAAAGGTCAGCAGAGTGATAGATGGCAATGGAAATGCATTAGAAATTAAATTTCTTCAGGAAAATGTTATTCATAAGGCTAACACTAGTACCAGCGTGGACTACATTTCAAGCAAAGAAAATAAAGATCTAAATATGTGTTAAAGAGTTAAATCGGAGATTACAAGCTTAACATACAAGCACAAGAACTTCTCCCAACCCAGTGGGGGCTTTCAATAAATTTAATCTAGTCGAAATCACAAGAATGAGCATGGATAAAGAAAACCTTAGCGTGCAATCGGTACAATAAAGCTATTCTGGTAATCCTATTTTGATAAAAGCAAAACAGTTGAGAAAAGTAGCTAGTAAAATAACTAGTATCGTGGTAATTTTTAGAAAAAAGACTGATACACGTGATAGTTCCAAGTGTTTTAATACTCTCGCAGCCCGGTCTAGGGCCACTCTTTTTAGTTCACAGCCTGGTTGATTTTGCACAACTCAGTGGTAGTGATTCAGTTTTCTTTGGAAAACCTACACTTGTTCCGGCGGCAATATTTCAGATACTAGCTGATATCAAGCCGAATATTAGAAGACCACAATGTCGACGCGGTGTACACCTTTGATGGGTTTCGATTTTCATTTTTACTTTCAGACCTGCCTCAGGCCAGTAACTGGCAGCTTGCCTGGTCAACCAGGCTGTTGCTGTTGACGGCCCGCTGGCCCACATCCATCACAGTCTGGCCTTTGATACTTGTTCAGTTTCTTGGCAGTGTTCTGTTATTATGCCCATGGTTGCCCCGTTTTCCCACTTATTTTCCACTCCCATATTTCTCACTTCAGTATGGCATGGTTGAGTAGGTTTGAGACCAGGTCCGCACGTGTATACACGATCGGTGGAAATAAATGGTATAAAATACCGACACAATGAAAAAACATAAGCAGTATAATGTGATCCTTTATTGACAACGTTTCGCCCACGCAGTGGGCTTTATCGAGTCGCAAACAGATCTACCTGAATAAAAAACATGAGTATTTATAGGATTTAGTCAGGTGGTGAATGTTGCATGTGACAGTCTTCAAAGTAGGGTGATAATTTAAAACCTTGGGTAACTTAAAGGACCTCCACAGTGTTCCATTCTTGAGTTCTATGTGGGATAGCGATGAAGTTTCTTGGCAATAGGTTCAGCTATGTTGTAGAAGCCGTTGTTCTGGTTGAAGTTGTTGGATATACAGATAAGTGATGATTCCAGGATTCTTCGGTATTGAGTGTTGTCTTCTCTGGCGAGGAGTCTTGAGTTTCTGTAGTTGATTAAATGGTTGTGTGAATTTCGGTGTTGAACACAGGCATTTCTTCAGTCGTCAGATCTGCGTGCGTACTGGTGTTCTGAAATACGTGTTTGGAGGTCTCTGGATGTTTCGCCGACGTATAATTTGCTGCAGTCATTACAAGGAATTGTGTATACCCCTAGTTTTAAACTATCACCCTACTTTGAAGACTGTCACATGCAGCATTCTCCACCTGACCCAGCATTCTCCACCTGACTAAATCCTATAAATATTCGTGTTTCTTTTATCCAGGTAGATCTGTTTGACTCGATAAAGCCCACTGCGTGGGCGAAACGTTGTCAATAAATGATCACATTATACTGCTTATGTGTTTATTTTTCCATACACGATCGGTATCTTCCTCTCGCTCGCTCCAAAGTACATTCTCGGTTCTTCGACACGTTCCAAGTAATTATTACATTCGCGTGAAAGCACTAAAACATGAGGAATGGGAGTGTGTTTATCCAATGAAAGAATAAGAAGTTCTTCATCTGCATCAAGGGTACCAGTAATTTGAATGTTTTACTGGCGCTGCGTGTACAGTAATTTACCTTTTACAGTTCTGACATCTTTCGACTTGAACGAAACCGTTAATACAAGTATCGCTAGATATTAAAATTAAGTCAGTTAAAAAAAAAAAAATAATGGAGATAAAATTTAGTCTAATATACTAGTTAATGAAGCAATTTAAATGTAAGATATCTAACGTTTATCTCTAAAATAACAATAATGGTATTATAATTAGTTAACTCGTGCATAATGGACTTGAAACCATTTCTAACTTCTGCTTCAAATCTGGATAAGCAAGGTTAGGTTAAAATATTTTCGCTAAACATTTGCCTAGTAAGAAACTTGTACCACCATTATTGACAACACGCTCAACTCATGTTTATCAGGGTTCTACTGGCAACCAAGCTGGAATAAACCAACTTGAGCCAGAATAACACCGGCAACCATCAAGTGCTATCACTCCCCCCCACACACAACCCCCCCCCCTTTCCTTCTCCCGAAGCTGATGAACCTTAATGTAATACGATATCTTAATTGCCCAACACCTTATACAAGCTTCATCTTACATGATGAAATGTGACAAACAGCTTTTGTTCCCACTGTGTAACTATCAAAGAATAGTGTAGCACATTCACAACTCCCAGAACATTCTCTCCATTCTCATCCTCTTCATTTTCCCTAAATAGCACTTATTACTATCTGAAGAAAATATAATTTAATAAAAATGTGTAAACAAACCAATATGCATAAATCTCATTCATAAGCCTTTTACATAATCTGAAAACTTAAAAAAAGGTAGACTCGTCTAATAAGTCACATTCATGAAGTGATCTTTTTTTTAACATTTGTAATAATTGTTATTGCAGGCGCAGTGACATCTGATTAGCAAACTCCATGCACGAAACCCTTCCGTGTAGTTATGTAGTCAATTAACTTTTTTTTGTCCCTCGTTCACAGTTTTATCCCTCTCAATATAGTAGCCAGTTTAAAATCTTGTACTAATACTATACACTATCACCGCACACACTAAACGCTTTCTTCCTGTTTAATTACTATATCGCAACTCCAGATGCAATATATGCAAAACGTAAGTAGGAGGCTACAAAATTGTTTAGTAGTCTAAAAGCCTCTTCTTCCCCCCCCCAAAAAAAAAAAAAAAAAAAAGTGGTTCGATTTCTGAGCTGGACGGCACCGTACGGGCAGTCTCCGTCCATATGCTGCCTGTTTATCTAGGTGTATACCTTGAGGCTTCAATTTCATATTACATTAGGTTTAACAAGTATTTAGGCACAGGTACACAAGTACAATTGTCAGTGTAAATTATCTAGGATAACCCCCAAAGAGTCCAAGCGACTTATTTCCATTGGGGGTTGGGAAAGGATACTGAACTAGTCTTGCAGCAGCTACGATTCGCTCTCCAGGAGCTTTATTAACTAGACGATAATAGTCTTTCGCCCGCAAATTAAACAAAAACTATCTAAGTGATCAGACTGTGAACCTTAAAAGACGTTCTGTTTAATCCCTCCCCACCCAATGTACGGGTTGTGTGTGTATTGTTCCAGTCACGGTATTGTGCCTTTTTTGTTATTTACCTTGAATATGTTTCGATGCCTGCCCGACCCGTCTTCCTTGCCACTCCTCGCCGCTGCACTAGTCATTACTACCATGATCAAGCTGCTGGGTTAAAATCTGGCTGGCTCTACCACTCAAAACCTTCCTCTCACCAACCTATTCTTCCCCTATTACCACATTTACCCGTTCACCCCATAAAGGTCTTGCCTAAGCTCAAGTCAAGTCAGTGACCTGCTTAAGAATTTACGACATTCGCAGGTTGTAGTTATATACACGACCTAGTATAAATAGCACAATTGTTACTTTTCAAACTGATCACAAAAAAACTACACATTAAATAATAAACACCATATATTAAATGGCTTTTATTGTGTGAAATTAATTCGCAAAACTTTTCAAGAGGCGGTCACAAATAAGCCTAGATAATGTAAACAAGTTGTTCTGCAAAGAAACGAGGCAAACACCCCATCAGAGTACTTATCTGTTTACCAATCTAGCAGTAAGGGATGGAACGACACCCAATTTTTTACGCTACCGATACCATCAAAATTAGCCGATATCCACCAATATCGATACTTTCGACACACCCTGACAATGTAACATTTTGCAAAGTTTACCGTTTGCGCTATTAGTCTAAAACTTCAATCTATAGAGAAAACTGGGAGCGGGTTTCTGTCCACAGCCAAATTCGATTCTTATATTTCAATGTGGCTGCAAAGAGCAGTCACATCGCCAGCTATCTGGCAGAAAGTATTTGCAGGACTATCGTCTTTTACATGCCTGGCTATTGATATTACACTCCTTCAATCCCTATGCGTGATTGATAGAGAAAAGTACTACAGTCGTGTATTAAATTAACTGATGTACCACAGGAGAGAAAAATTTTAGTGTAAGAGAAAGGAACTAGTGTTCTGATGGCTCTTGTGACTTTCTGTTAAAGAAACTTTCCTTGTAACCTCAAACATTTCCAGTATACATTGGATAAGAAGGCATTATGGGTTGGTATGTGACAGTCATATTGATTTGTAAGGTTTGTGTTATTTTAGCTGACTTGGCACGCGTCGCCTGGATGACAAATACTGATCAAATGTGCGCGCGCATGCACACCCACAATCCAGCAAACTGATAACTCGTGGTCTAACATCTATAATGCCACACAGGATAGGTATGCATAATAAAAGTATCAAACCTTAAGACTGAAAACAGTTCAAGCCTGTCAAACCAATATGATTTCTATATACTTTGTACATGTACTTTTATAAAAAAATATTATTATAGCTCACCAGTCAACGGTATTCTCATTTTTCATGGGCCTCCTTAACAGCTACTGTGATTGAATGCCCCCATGCTCATAAGGGGTAATGCAAGATAGGATATCAAGTCGCAGTATCATAATGGTATACAATACTGATACTGTTAAGTAAAAGGACACAAATGCAACTAATGTGACATTTTATTGTGGCAACGTTTCGCTCTCCAGGAGCTTGAGAAAGCTCCTGGAGAGCGAAACGTTGCCACAATAAAATGTCACATTAGTTGCATTTGTGTCCTTTTACTTAACATATTGTCGGTAATTCTACCAATATTATTACAATACTGATACTATATCTACTTTCAAGACGTTTCGCCAACTAATAATAAGAAAGGAGGAACACTGCAGCAGGCCTGTTGGCCCATACTAAGCAGATCCTTCACATTCCATCCCACTAACAGAATATTTGTTCAACCTAATCTTCAATGCTACCACAGAAATAAGCTTTGATAATTCTATTTACTCATGTGCAATTCCGACTCAAATCCAACCCCTCTCACTCATGAATTTATCCAACCTAAATTTGAAACTACCCAAGGTCCTTGCTTCAATAACCCTACTAGGCACTGTTCCACTCATCAACTACCCTATTTCCAAACCAATACTTTCCTATATCCTTTCTAAATCTAAACTTATCCAACCCGAATCCATTATTGCGTGCTCCCTCCTGGAGAGACATCCCCAAGACCACACCTATATCCCCCTTGTTAACACACATTTTCTCTTGAATACTACCTCGATCACGTCTCCCCTCATTCCACGTCTCGAGTGAATGCAATTCAAGGATTTTAAATCCTCCTTCGTAAGGAAGACTTCCAATGCTATGCATTAACTCAATATAATAATAATAATATAATATTTTTATTTCGATGCATGTTACAAGTGTACATTGTTATTGGTAGTTACAATTATAAATCTAATGCAAGGAGAGCCACTGGCATGCCATGGCATTAGAGGCAGCTTATTCTAAAGACTTATTCACTAAGTACTTAATGCTAGAGAAATTGATTGTGTTTATTCTAGTTATGTATTGTATGGTTTTATCAACTGAATAGTTAAGCTGACAATGTACGAGATGAGGTAATCATGCATATAAATCTGTAGTGGTGGGAAGGCGGGGTTGGGTCGTCCCAGAAAAGGTTGGAGGGAAGGGGGTAAAGTAGCGTGTGCGCGATGAGATAAGACAAGCATGTAAGCGTCTTTGATAGGAGTGGAAGCATGTGGTTTTTTTATGACTTTAAAGGCTGCTGGAGTGTGAGCAAGCTAACATGTATGAAGGGATTCAAAGAAACCAGTTAGCCAGAAGTCCTGAAGGTTGGAAGTACAGTGCCTGCAATCTGAAGGTGGGGTGGTGATATTTTCAGTTTTGAACTGCAGTACTGTATCAACCCTCCGGCAAGAGGTGGCCAGTTTGTCGTTAGAAACAAAAAAAAACTCTACAAACAAGCATTTACATTAATCTCAAGCCTATCTTTGATGGGGTTCGAGTTTTTCTACTCTCTCAGCCCAGCCCTGGGCCAGGCTTATCTGGTACTTGCCTGGTTAATTAAATAAGCTGTTACTGCTGGTGGCCAGTTGTCCCAATGTGCAGATTGGGTTCTAGTCCCTCAAGTACCTTCCATGTATATGACGGCTTTCTCTGCTCCAACTAGTACATATTTAGGACAGGCATTCACAGTAAATTAAAATGCTTTACTGGCTACATACTGGCTGCAAATTATCATTGCCCTTGTTTTGAAATTTCTCATTATCCACCCCACATTCAGATCTTTCATGTGTTTCTTTCATTCTATTTAGTGATCTTGTTTTGCAGTTTCCCTTTTGAGTTCATTCTTTCAATATGTAAGCAGTTGGAACTTGTCACCATTTAATTATTTTATTCTCTATTGCTCACTGGTTAAACATTCTAATTTTAACATCATACAACAAGTTTGTACTATCTGTACCAACCTGATACTGTTGGAACCAATTCACTATTATTACAGTAGTCAATTACAATGCAGGTAAAACTAGTTAATTTTTTTTTACATTCTACAATCCATGTCCATAAATCATTCCATGCCAATGACCACGAGCATGAACAAAATTAGATGACAGTTTCTATACTTGACAATGGATGAGACAGGAGATTTTGAATAATTTCAAGTTTTCACAATTTTTTTTTCCCACATCACTATGATCCCTATATATTCTCTTATGCTCTCTGTTCAGGTAGATCTGTTTGTGACTTTATAAATCCCACTGTGTGAGCAATATGTTGTCAATAAAGGATCACATACAATATTTGTGTCTACTTTGCCTTGTGAATTAAGCAATTGGACATTGTCATGTCTTGGAAGTGAGGTTAGTTTTCAGGAACTGATGTAGTTCCTTCCTGCAGACTTCAGCCTTCAGAAAAATCTATCCTGTTCAAACAAAGATGGAAGTAACCTCTGAAATTATTAATTTTTAGGACGTTTGCCAACCTCACTACTCAAATATTATTAGGATTTTTTATTAAGTATATGAACATACTAATTCTTTATCCTTTCCAAGTGAGCTACTAGTACATCTTCCAACTGTGCAACATTCACCACAATCCCAACCAAGGTGTCAAATTTACCTATAATAAATTTGGTTAATGTAGTAGTACATTTTATAAACGTATCTCAGAGTAGTTAAGACAGTTGGATAAAAACTAAGAAAACTGACCTATCCTGGCTCAAAAATAAACAGGTTATTTCTGGTTATGATTAACTTACCTAGATACTGACTTTATCCTCACCTTTAAAATAGTTACTTCCTTCACAATGACAAGGTTACCGAGGTTTATTAACCTTTGGCCAGCATTCACACGTTTGCTAAGAAACTTTCATGTGTATGTATTTATTTTATTTAGGTAGAAAAACAGATTTTGGCATTACACTCATGGCTGAAACTTTACATTCCACATGCACATAGAGCTTATAATTTATAAGGTTAATGCAAATCGTTAGGTTGGGGGGGGGCCCTTATTGGGAATTTGTGGCATATATAGGATGCAAGTCCTTAATGCTTTGTAAGGATGATTCATATCTGGTTATGGTAAAAATCTTACTAGGAATTTATATCGGTGTCGGGTCTCGGCACTGGGTGTACCTTTAGTTGTATGTTAATTTTATCAGCTTGTACGCAGTTCGTATTGGGCTGTTATTTGTGACATAGCGTTTATTTCCATTGATGTTGGCAAGGTTACTCACTGTTAATGTTCTTTGCGTTTATACACCTTTGATTGTTTTGTGTTTGTATATGAATTACATGTACCGAAAAACTAATAAAATGTAAAAAAAAAAAAAACTTTACATCCCATGCGCTTGGCTACCTTTACCTTCAACGAGTTTTGTTAGTTTTTCCTAATTGTGCAGCCTGGCCCTGGGCCAGGCTTGTCTGGGGGCTTGCTTGGCCAACCAAGCTGATGGCCCACTGGCCTCTATAGCCATCACTGAACAAGTTACAAAATTAATGGCTGGTCAAGCAATGACAAACTAGTTGCTGCTAATATGAGCACTGAATCATTGATAAAACTAGTATGCAAGATTTTTTAACCAAAACTTTCTGAAGTTTTTAAAGCTAATTTTTTATCACATAACTGCGATAAACCACCTCAATTACTGGGAACGCTTGAAGTTCCTAAACCTGTACTCCCCAGAACATAGGCGGGAGAGATACATTATTATACACACATGGAAAATTAGAGGGATTAGTACCAAATTTGCACACGAGTCACTCCCTACGAAAGCAAAAGACTCTGAAGGCGATGTAACATCCCCCCAATGAAAAGCAGGGGTGCCACTAGCACGTTGAGAGAACACAATAAGTGTCAGGGGCCCAAGACTGTTCAACTGCCTCCCAGCATACATCAGGGGGATTACCAACAAACCCCTGGATGTCTTCAAGCAGGCACTGGACAGGCATCTAAAGTCGGTACCTGGACAGCCAGGCTGTGGTTCGTACGTTGGACTGCGTGTGGGAAGCAGTAACAGCCTGGTTGATCAGGCTCTGATCCATCATGAGGCCTGGTCACAGACAGGGCCGCAGGGGCGTTGACCCCTGGCACTCTCCCCAGGTATACTTCAGGTATTGGTACACCAAGTTGTGCCCATAGACAATAAAATGGTAAAGAATAACTTACGTATCAGTGGTTGATGGTGATCTGCCCTTCACCTACCTTGTTCATAACCTGAAATTAAAGACAACATACAAACTTTAATTTTAAACAATTTCCAACACTTAAATTGTATAGAAATGTCAAATATATTAAAGTACAGTGGTCCCTCGACTAACGTAATTAATCCATTCCAGGAGCTATTTCTCAACACGAAACTTTCGTAATTGGAAACCTTATTTCCCATAAGAAATAATGTAAGTACAATTAATCCGTTCCACCCAAATATATTCACAAAAAATATATAATATAAATAACATTTACTTACCTTTATTGAAGAGAGTTGCAGGCATCTGGAAGATAGGGAGGATGACAGGGGCAGGGTGTTAGTGGTTGGAAAGGGGAATCCCCCTCCAAAAGGACTTCAGGTAACAAGTCTTCCTCTGGGGTTACTTCCCTTCTTGGTCTTTAATGCCACTAGGACCAGCTTGAGTCACTAGAAGCCTTCCTAGAAAAATAACTGTCCAGAGTCCTGTTTCTGCCAACTAATATTTCCCTGAAGTGCAACATGGCTCTGTCACTGAAGTGGTTTCACAGATGGCTCATTTCAGCTTGCTCAGGGTGGTGTTTTTCAACAAATGTCTGCAACCTACTCCACATAGAACACATTTCCTTAATCTCTGAAGAAGGCACCTCCTCCCCTCTCTCTCTCTCTCTCTCTCTCTCTCTTCCTCCTGTGAAGCAATAACCTCAGCTGTGGTCTGTTGCTGTTCCAGATGAAGCTCTTGCAGCTCTTCAGTTGTTAGCTCTACCCTGTGCTCCTCCACCAACTCTTCCACATCCTCACGACTCACCTCCAACCCCAGGCTGTTCCCCAATGCCACAATATCTTCCACAACAGGCACAGGGTCGTCAGGGTCAGGGTCAGCCTCAAATCCTTCAAAATCCCTCTTTTCAACACAATCCGGCCACAGTGGTCTCCAAGCAGAGTTCAAAGTCCTGGAAGTCACTCCCTCCCAAGCCTTACCTATAAGGCCTATGCAATGCACGATATTGAAGTGTTCTTTCCAGAACTCTTAGGGTCAATGCAGTGTCTGAGGTCACATCAAAGCACTTTGAAACACTGCTTTGGTGTACAGTTTCTTGAAGTTTGCAATGACCTGCTGGTCCATGGGCTGGATGAGAGGAGTGGTGATAGGAGGCAAGAACTTCACTCTGATGAAATTGAACTCCTCAGACAACAACTCTTCCAAGTTGTGAGGATGAGCAGGAATTTTTGTCCAGTACCAGGAGGCACTTTAGTCCCAATTTCTTTTCCAGGAGGTATTTCTTCACACTAGGGCCAAACAAATTATTCTTGTCAACACTGTTTCTTGAAGGGTCTGGGATTTTCATAGTGATAAACCAGTAAAGGCTTCACTTTAAAATCACCACTGGCATTGGCACACATCAGAAGAGTTAGCCTGTCTTTCATAGGCTTGTGTCCTGACTGTGCCTTTTCCTCCTGAGTAATGAAGGTCCTGTTGGGCATTTCCTTCCAAAACAGGCCTGTTTCATCACAATTAAACACTTGTTTGGAGAGGAATTCTTCAGCCTCTATAAACCCCTTAAATTCACTCACAAATTTTTCAGCTGCACGTTTGAGCTGGCTGCCTCACCATGCCTCAACAACACTGTATGCCACTGTTTCTTAAACCTCTCAAACCAGCCTTTGCTGGCTTTAAAATCATTCGCCTCACCACTGGTTCCATGCATTGTCTTGACAAGATCTGTGTGCAACTTCCTTGCCTTTCCACAAATTATCGCCGTGGAAATACTATCACCCGCTATCTATTTTTCATTGATCCACACCAACAACTTCTCAACCTCATCCACTGTTTTCGATCTATTTTTCGGTAACATATCAACCCCTTTTGCAACATTAGCTTCCTTGATCTTATTTCTCTTTGCCAGGATAGTGCCAATAGTAGATGCACTTTTCTTGTACATCCTGGCAAGCACACTCAGATGTACGCCACTCATATTTTTCTACAATCTCTTTCTTCAGTTCGATGGTGTTCCTCACTCTTTACCACAGGGGTGCCACTAGGAAGCTTCTTTGGACCCATGGTGACTTATTTCACAGTGACACAGTGACAATTCACAGGTGAATCATAGAATTGATGAGGGGAAAAGGGTGAGTGGAGCACTTCGGAGTCTGTGGAGACAAAGAACCTTGTCCATGGAAGTAAAGAGGGGAATGTATGAGAGTATAGTTATGCCAACGCTCTTATATGGGTGTGAAGCATGGGTGATGAATGTTGCAACGAGGAGAAGGCTGGAGGCAGTGGAGATGTCATGTCTGAGGTCAATGTGTGGTGTGAATATAATGCAGAGAATTCGGAGTTTGGAAATTAGGAGGAGGTGCGGGATTACCAAAACGATTGTCCAGAGCTGAGGAGGGGTTGTTGAGGTGGTTTGGACATGTAGAGAGAATGGAACGAGACAGAGTGACTTCGAGAGTGTATAAATCTCGAGTGGAGGGAAGGCGGGGTAGGGGTCGGCCTAAGAAAGGTTGGAGGGAGGGTAAAGGAAGTTTGTGTGCGAGGGGCTTGGACTTCCAGCAAGCATGTGTGAGCGTATTTGATAGGAGTGAATGGAGGCATATGGTTTTTAATACTTGACGTGCTGTTGGAGTGTGAGCAAAGTAACATTTATGAAGGGATTCAGGGAAACCGGCAGGCCGGACTTGAGTTCTGGAGATGGGAAGTACAGTGCCGGCACTCTGAAGGAGGGGTGTTAATGTTGCAGTTTTATAACTGTAGTGTAAAGCACCCTTCTGGCAAGACAGTGATGGAGTGAATGATGATGAAAGTTTTTCTTTTTCGGGCCACCCTGCCTTGGTGGGAATCGGCCGATGTGTTAATAAAAAATAAAAAATAAAAAATTAATAAACCACCAATAAACACAAATTTATTGTGAATGTTTGAAAGAGCACGCTGGGTAATGTTCTCTCAATGGTAAACAATGCTTGACTGGCGTCCTGCGCAGGGCAGGCGCAGAGCAGGACAGGTCTAATACGTTTCGCTACACGAAAGCTAAATATCCCCGTTCTGAAATTTAACCTTTTCATTGGTTACAGCTAAACATTGAGTTTCATGTGATTCCTTAAGGGTTACAAATCCAAAGTTTATGTAACAGGCTAAGAACAATTATCTTACCTTGGTTCCATTTCAAAGTAATCAAAATATTTATCTCCCACAGCACTACAGAAAATTCAACATTACCATTTTATTCTAAAGTTATCAGTGGACTTTCTACTTTAGTAGTATTTTGATTGCCCTTTAGAAGCATATAGTATTCAATTTCAGTCCATGGCAAATTGAAAATGTTCCCTCAATCATTAGTAAGAAACATTTAGTCAGTATACTGGGAAGAGGGGGAAAAAATTGAGAGTTGATGTTACTAGGATGAGGTCTACCAGAGATTATCACAGGAACTTAACCTATTCTGTTTGCAGATGACAACTTATATCTCTAATGCAGATCAAATCCTGGGCAAGTCGAGACACATGGGTGAGTCTTCTCACACCACTGCCCCTGCTAACCTTCAGTAAAACGGTACTTGGGCATTAGTCTATAGCTGTGGGTCACATCCAAGGGAATAGTCAATTACTACAAACAAGTGAGCTATTGTCTCAAATGAATCTAAACAGCTAAAAGGCTAAACCTAACCTAACAGGGCCCCTAGGGGAGGCACCCCAAGTCTCATTCTGACAGTAGGCTATGATCATTTTTTGCCTTGCCCATGGCTGAGCTCCAGGAGTAGAAACTTTGAAACTCATCAAAAGCATATCAAAGGTAAGTTTCACCAAACACAGTAATGTGAAACTTGGAAAGATATCTACTTGGATCACAACAAAATCATGATTTTGATATGCTCTTTTAAGCAATGTTTGGGAAGAAAGCTAATATTTGAACAATCATTCACCAATCAAAAGGCAGGATGAAGGTAAATTCTTGAGTATACACACATCCAGAATATTTCTTATAATTCCAAATCAGTGGAGTCTCCAAAATACACTATGATGTAATATACATACTCTGCTATGCCCTAATCTATCCCTACCTCACTTATGGTATTTTCCATTTATTTTTGTTTATCAATTTCAGCTCAATTCTTATTTTGCCATTAATTGCCTAATTCATATGTCCATATTAACTAGCCACAATTTATGTGCAAATTACCTTTCAAAGATATTTTTAAAAAATTAATACAGTCATACCTCGGTTAACGATGGCGTCTGATAACGATAAATTCGGTTAGCGATACATTTTTACGTCAAAATATTGACTATTTACGATGATTGCTTCGGTTTACGATATTCGTCCCGGACGTGTCCGCGTGGCGCCCAGCTGTGCGGGCACTCCAGGGAGCATCAATGTGCTATTGTTTACAAGTAAACGGCCACCACCCATGCATTCATACCAGTATATTGTCATTATTCCACTGTTTTTAGTGCTAAAACTGCTAAATAAGCTACCATGGGTCCAAAGAAAGCTCCTAGTGCCAGCCCTGTGATAAAGAGTGTAGCAGGCATGCAGGGAGTGTAGCAGGCATGCAGGGAGTGTAGCAGGCATGCAGGGAGTGTAGCAGGCATGCAGGGAGTGTAGCAGGCAGGAGGAGGCATGCAGGGAGTGTAGCAGGCATGCAGGGAGTGTAGCAGGCATGCAGGGAGTGTAGCAGGCATGCAGGGAGTGTAGCAGGCATGCAGGGAGTGTAGCAGGCATGCAGGGAGTGTAGCAGGCATGCAGGAGTGGCAGCAGGGAGTGTAGCAGGCATGCAGGGAGTGTAGCAGGCATGCAGGGAGTGTAGCAGGCATGCAGGGAGTGTAGCAGGCATGCAGGGAGTGTAGCAGGCATGCAGGGAGTGTAGCAGGCATGCAGGGAGTGTAGCAGGCATGCAGGGAGTGTAGCAGGCATGCAGGGAGTGTAGCAGGCATGCAGGGAGTGTAGCAGGCATGCAGGGAGTGTAGCAGGCATGCAGGGAGTGTAGCAGGCATGCAGGGAGTGTAGCAGGCATGCAGGGAGTGTAGCAGGCATGCAGGAGTGTAGCAGGCATGCAGGGAGTGTAGCAGGCATGCAGGGAGTGTAGCAGGCATGCAGGGAGTGTAGCAGGCATGGGAGTGTAGCAGGCATGCAGGGAGTGTAGCAGGCATGCAGGGAGTGTAGCAGGCATGCAGGGAGTGTAGCAGGCATGCAGGGAGTGTAGCAGGCATGCAGGGAGTGTAGCAGGCATGCAGGGAGTGTAGCAGGCATGCAGGGAGTGTAGCAGGCATGCAGGGAGTGTAGCAGGCATGCAGGGAGTGTAGCAGGCATGCAGGGAGTGTAGCAGGCATGCAGGGAGTGTAGCAGGCATGCAGGGAGTGTAGCAGGCATGCAGGGAGTGTAGCAGGCATGCAGGGAGTGTAGCAGGCATGCAGGGAGTGTAGCAGGCATGCAGGGAGGGGTAGCAGGAGCATGCAGGAGTGTAGCAGGCATGCAGGGAGTGTAGCAGGCATGCAGGGAGTGTAGCAGGCATGCAGGGAGTGTAGCAGGCATGCAGGGAGTGTAGCAGGCATGCAGGGAGGGAGTGTAGCAGGCATGCAGGGAGTGTAGCAGGCATGCAGGAGTGTAGCAGGCATGCAGGGAGTGTAGCAGGCATGCAGGGAGTGTAGCAGGCATGCAGGGAGTAGCAGGCATGCAGGAGTGTAGCAGGCATGCAGGGAGTGTAGCAGGCATGCAGGGAGTGGATGAGGATTAGCAGGCATGCAGGGAGTGTAGCAGGCATGCAGGGTGTAGCATTAAGAAAAGCAGTAACCCCCAGAGACTTTACCTGCAGTGTTAATGGAAGGGAATTCCTCTTCCAAACACTAGCATACTACTACTACTACTACCCTCCCGTGTTGCACACAACAACTCTTCAATAAATGTAAGTGACATGTTATTGTACTATTATTTCTTAATTTTTCATAAAAATGTGTATAATTTAAGGTCAAAAAGTTCTAAAAAATATTTTATTTTAATACTTTTAGATGTCTGGAACGGATTAATTTTATTTCCATTATTTCTTATGGGGAAAATAGAATCGGAGTTTGACCAAACCGGTGGTCGACGGGCCCTCTGGGACGGATTACCGACGAGAACCGGGGGTCCACTGTACTCTTATGGAAAACGTGAGGAAATTAAAATCTCATCAGAGTACATATAAAACAAATTCCAACCACACAATAGAGCAAAAAACTACATAATGTCAAAGACCTGGGAGTGATCATGTCAGAGGATCTCACCTTCAAGGACCATAACACTATCAATCACATCTGCTAGAAAAATGACAGGATGGATAATGAGAACCTTCAAAACCAGGGATGCTAAGCCCATAATGACACTCTTCAGGTATCTTGTTCTATCTAGGCTGGAATATTGCTGCACACTAACTGCACCTTTCAAGGCAGGTGAAATTGCTGACCTAGAAAATGTGCAGAGAACCTTCACGGCGCACACAACTGCGATAAACCACCTCAATTACTGGGAACACTTGAAGTTCCTAAATCTGTACTCCCTAGAATGCAGGCAGGAGAGATACATTATTATATATACTTATAAAATCCTAGAGGGATTAGTACCAAACTTGCACAAAAATCACTCCCTACGAAAGCAAAAGATTCGGCTGACGATGCAACATCCCCCCAATGAAAAGCAGGGTGCCAGTAGCACGTTCAGAGACAAAACAATAAGTGCCAGGGGCCCAAGACTGTTCAACTGCCTCCCAGCATACATAAGGGGGATTACCAATAGACCCCTGGCTGTCTTCAAGCAGGCACTGGACAGGCACCTAAAGTCGGTACCTGACCAGCCAGGCTGTGGTTCGTAAGTTGGACTGTGCGGGGCCAGCAGTAACAGCCTGGTTGATCAGGCCCAAATCCACCATGAGGCCTGATCACAGACTGGGCCGCGGGGGCGTTGACCCCCGGAACTCTCTCCAGGTAAACTCCAGGTAATAGTCTGTCTAGTTCTTTGATAACATTTAAGTCTTGATTAGTTACCCAAAATGCAGTGCAAACTTAGTGGCATTTTGTGCCTACTAATGTTGTATTACATATAATCTATTATTAGTACAACAAAGAAATAAAAATTGTACTGCAAGACCTCTGCTCTTCCTCTTATACATCAATGATCTTCCCAATGTATCACAACACCTGAAACCAATACTCTTTGCTGACGATACAACTTATGTCATCTCCCACACAAACCTTGCCACGCTTAATACCATTGTTAACGACGAATTAATAAAAATATCAACATGGATGACTGCCAATAAACTTACACTCAACACTGATAAGACCTTCTATATTATGTTTGGCAACAGAACAGATGATCCACAATTAAACATTAAGATCAACTCTACACCTATTGCTAGACATAACGAGGGCAAGTTCCTGGGCCTTCACCTTGACAGCAGCCTGAAATTCAGCACCCATATCCAACACATAAAGAAAGTGTCCAAAACTGTGGGGATCCTCTCAAAGATACGGTATTATGTACCACAATCAGCCCTACTCACACTATACTACTCACTCATCTATCCCTACCTCACATATGCCATTTGTGCATGGGGATCAACAGCAATTACCCACCTAAAGCCAATAATAACCCAACAAAAAGCCGCAGTAAGAATTATCACACAATCCAACGCTAGGCAGCACACCCCCCCACTCTTCAAAGACCTAAACCTACTCACTGTCCAGAACATCCATACTTACTACTCTGCTATCTACATTTATAGAACCATTAATTCCAACTTTAACCCTGAGCTAAAACACTTTCTTGACAGTTGTGACAGGACCCATAGACATAATACCAGACATAAACATCTCTTTGACATTCCCCGTGTCAGACTAAATCTATACAAAAATTCAATGCGCATAAAAGGGCCTAAAATCTGGAACTCCCTGCCTGAAAACTCTAGAACTGCAGACACAACCTCCATTTTCAAAAGCACCGTTAAAAAACATCTTATCTCACTTACGCACCCAACCGGTAGTTAACCATACGAAAACTACTTTATCTTGCACATATCCACAGCAAAATACACTTATT
The DNA here is from genome assembly GCA_009830355.1 of Cherax destructor. Classification (NCBI taxonomy): domain Eukaryota; kingdom Metazoa; phylum Arthropoda; class Malacostraca; order Decapoda; family Parastacidae; genus Cherax; species Cherax destructor. Next base: position 37,160 of record WNWK01007501.1, on the reverse strand, counting down.
GATATCTGTGATTCTCTTTAATTTGCACATTACTAACCACAGCAAAATACACTTATTGATATCTGTGATTCCCCTTAATTTGCACAGTTCTAACCAAAATTCTAATACAACTATTGCTCCATAATACTTAAGCTAGTCATAAGTTTGCCTAAGATACTCCAATATAGAAACTATATTATGCCAATATATCACCTTTATCCCAAGCTCGAACACTCGTCCAACAGACTACCTCACCAACACCTACCCAGATACACTATTCCTAGCTCCTACCAACTCAATTGAAGTCTCACTCATAATCAACACTCTTAAAAACAAAGCAGGAGACAAACAGCTTACCACCCTTTATGTACAAAAAAGCCACACATGTACTGTCACCAATTATAGCAGCATTATTCAATAAATCCATTGAATCTTCAACCTTCCCATCAATTCTCAAAGTAGCTAGGGTCACCCCGATCCACAAAGGAGGTGACCAAACTGACTTGAACAATTACAGACCAATCTCAAATTTACCACTGCTTTCTAAAATCTTCGAAAAATTAATTCATAAACAGATCTATTCCTACCTCGTCTCACACAATGTACTAAACCCCTGTCAATTTGGATTCAGGACCAACAAGAGCACAAACGATGCTATAACACGTTAGAGTTAATATACACCGCACTTGAGAAGAAAAGTTCCGCTGGGAATCTTCATAGACCTACGCAAAGCATTTGATACAGTCGACCATGATTTATTGCTCACAAAATTAGCGCACTATGGTATTAGGGGGCACCCCCTCAACTACCTAAAGTCGTACCTTAGCAACAGAAGTCAGTACGTGAACACAAATGGAGAGAACTCTTCCACACAACAAATTACAGTCGGTGTCCCTCAAGGTAGTGTCCTGGGGCCACTCCTATTCCTCATTTACATAAATGACCTACCGAATGCATCACAACTACTCAAACCCATTTTGTTTGCAGATGACACAACATATGTCTTCTCTCACCCAAATCCAGTCGTACTAGCCAACACAGTTAATGCCGAATTACAGAAAATATCAACATGGATGATGACAAATAAGCTTACTCTCAATATGGACAAGACCTACTACATTCAGTTTGGAAACAAAGCTACAAATGTTCCACTTAACATAACGCTAAATGGTTCACCCATCACAAGACTCACAGAGGGAAAATTCCTAGGAATCCACCTTGACAGTAGTCTTAAATTCCAAACACACATACAACAAATTTCCAAGAAAATCTCAAGGACAGTAGGTATATTATCTAAGATACGCTATTATGTGCCTCAACCAGCTCTCATTGCACTATATCATTCTCTTATCTACCCTTATCTCACCTATGGAATCTGTGCATGGGGCTCAACAACATTAAATCACCTTAGACCACTCATAACCCAGCAAAAGGCTGCAGTCAGGATGATGACAAATTCCCACTCTAGACAGCATACTCCACCTATATTCAGAACCTTAAAACTACTCACCATAAAAAATATTCATACCTATTCATGTGCCTTCTACATACATAAAACTCTACATGCTAATATCAACCCTGCGCTCAGAATTCTCCTCAACAACTTTAATAGGTCCCACGAACATGACACAAGACACAGATCACTATTTGACATACCCCGAGTCCATACTAACCAATGTAAAAATTCTATGCACATAAAGGGCCCCAAAATCTGGAATTCATTACCAGTAAATATCAAGTTAACCTTGTCGGAAAATCAATTCAAGACTCTTCTCAAAAATCACCTACTCACCCTATACTAAATACTCATACTGTAACAAACTTCCAAACCCAAAATTATTTTACTTAAGATGATCTCAATTTGATATGTTCATCCTCCTTAGCACTTGTTGCAATTTCATATCATCATATTGTCATTTAAAATCTTATAGTATCATCATTTTCTTAATTTGAAATAAAATATATACCTAGATGAAACTCTAAAAACTATTTCTAGTATTGTTATTATACTAGTATAGCATCAACATACTGTAATTTGAAATAAATTCTACAACTAGATTAAACTCAACCAATTTCTCTTGTATTGTCTTTTAATAGTATGTATAACCATTTAATAATATAAATAATACAGAACTAGAATAAACTCAATCAATTTCTTTAGCATTAAGTACTTAGTGAATAAGTCTCTAGAATAAACTGCCCCTAATGCCATGGCATGCCAGTGGCTCTCCTTGCATTACAGTTTTATAATTGTTTTATATTTGTAACTACCAATAACATTGTACACTTGTAACATGCATTGAAATAAAAATTATTATTATTATTATTATTATTATTATTATTATTATTAATTGCTAACTTTTTATACTAATTGTTAAATTCTCAATGTTTAAATTCCAGTACCTAAATTTTGTAAACCTAACCTAACCTTACAATCTGTATATCCATTGTATAGCTATTGAGTAAGACCTATCATAAGACTGCCTGAAGAGCCTAGGCATACCTAGGCATATTATTGGCCATCTTGTAATATCAACTTTAATGTATAACTATAAGTACCCCCCACCTTGTATTACATGAAATAAAGAATTTGAAAAGACTTAATGCCCAAATGAGAGACTACCTTGCATGTGACTACTTTTTTCTTTCACCTCAGGATCTCTATCCAACCCCCATATTATAAGTTTGTCAAAAATGCTCAATGTTATTTTCCTTAAGATAATCTTAATTCCATATTACCATTCGAGAATCTAAACACCTCTAACAATCTTTTATCATCATATAATAATTTAAACAGTAAAATTTCATCATATTGTAATTTTGAAAATAATTTTTAACTAGAATAAACTCAAATTTCTCTAATATTAAGTACATAGTCTTAGTTACTAGATTAAGCTGCCCCTAATGCCATGGCATGTCAGTGCCTCTCCTTGCACTCGATTTACATTGTAACTACCAATACCTACGTAATCTGCAATGAAATAAAATTTACTTTACATATAAATACCAAGGTCTCATTTTGTGCTAGTTGATAGAAGTGCCTAGTGAATGTAATGTCAATAGGCACAAAAAGCCACTAATATGCAATGTTATGACTAGAATTTAGTAGTATGCAAGCTCAAGGTTTTGTTTGCCCAAAATGCTATGGTATGTATATCACAGTCCCTTATATGTTCAGAACTACTAAATGCCTGAAATGATGTAGTTGAAGTATTAGCAATAAAGATCGAGAATCAAAACCTGGTCATCGTAGCTGTATACAAGCCTCCGGATGCATCGTTCCTACAATTCCAGGAACAGCTTCTGAAAATTGACCACTGTCTGGAAAATCTTCCAGCTCCTTCCCCCCAACATCTTGCTCATGGGGGATTTCAACCTAAGGCACCTAAAATGGAGGAATATTGCAAACAATGTGGTAGCAGAGATAACACCAGGAGGCAGCTCAGATGAAAACTCGCACACGCGCACACACACACACGCGAACTTTTAAATCTCTGCACCAAATTCACCTTAAACCAGCAAATAGTAGAGCCTACAAGATTAGAGAATACGCTGGACCTCATCTTCACCAACAATGATGATCTGATACGAAATGTCATCATATCAAAAACAATATACAGTGGACCCCCGAGTTTCGTAAGGCTCATATTTCGTAAAAATCGTGTTTTGTAAGCTTTTTACTATTTCATGTATCGTAAACTGGCTCGTGTTTCATAACGTATTAGACCTGTCCGCCTGCTCCGCGCCTGCGCAGGATGCAGGACGCCCGCCAGTGAAGCGTTGTTTACCATTGAGAGAACATTACCCAGTGCACTCTTTCAAACATTCACAATACATTTGGTGTCTTTTGGTGGTTTAGTGATTGTCACTGAAATAAGTCACCATGGGTCCAAAGAAGCTTCCTAGTGGCACCCCTGTGGTAAAGAGTGAGGAACACCATCGAACTGAAGAAAGAGATTATAGAAAAATATGAGTGGCATACGTCTGAGTGATCTTGCCAGGATGTACAAGACAACCCCATCTACTATCAGCTCTATCCTGGCAAAGAGAAATGAGATCAAGGAAGCTAATGTTGCAAAAGGGGTTGATATGTTAACGAAAAATAGATCGAAAACAGTGGATGAGGTTGAGAAGTTGTTGTTGGTGTGGATCAATGAAAAACAGAGCAGGTGATAGTATTTCCATGGCGATAATTTGTGAAAAGGCCAGGAAGTTGCACGCAGATCTTGTCAAGACAATGCATGGAACCAGTGGTGAGGCGAGTGATTTTAAAGCCAGCAAAGGCTGGTTTGACAGGTTTAAGAAACATAGTGGCATACAGTGTTGTTGAGGCATGGTGAGGCAGCCAGCTCAGACAAATGTGCATCTGAAAAGTTTGAGAGTGAATTTAAGGGGTTCGTAGAGGCTGAAGAATTCCTCCAACAACAAGTGTTTAATTGTGATGAAACAGGCCTGTTTTGGAAGAAAATGCCCAACAGGACCTTCATTACTCAGGAGGAAAAGGCACAGCCAGGACACAAGCCTATGAAAGACAGGCTAACTCTTATGATGTGTGCCAATGCCAGTGGTGATTTTAAAGTGAAGCCTTTACTGGTGTATCACTATGAAAATCCCAGACCCTTCAAGAAAGTGTTGACAAGAATAATTTGTTTGGCCCTAGTGTGAAGAAATACCTCCTGGAAAAGAAATTGGGACTAAAGTGCCTCCTGGTACTGGACAATGCTCCTGTTCATCCTCACCTTGCAAGAGTTGTTGCCTGACAACTAAAATTTCATCAGTGAAGTTCTTGCCTCCTAACACCCCTCCTCTCATCCAGCCCATGGACCAGCATTATTATTATTATTATTATTATTATAATCAAATAGAAGCGCTAAACCACAGGGGTTATACAGCGAGCATGGACCAGCAGGTCATTGCAAACTTCAAGAAACTGTACACAAAAGCAGTGTTTCAGAAGTGCTTTAATGTGACCAATGACTCAGAATTGACCCTAAGAGAGTTCTGGAAAGATCACTTCAATATCGTGCATTGCATACACCTTATAGGTAAGTATGGATGTTCTGGACAGTGAGTAGGTTTAGGTCTTTGAAGAGAGGGGGGGTGTGCTGCCTAGCGTTGGATTGTGTGATAAAAGCCGCAGTAAGAATTATCACAAAATCCAACGCTAGGCAGCACACCCTCTCTTCAAAGACCTAAACCTACTCACTGTCCAGAACATCCATACTACTACTCTGCTATCTACATTTATAGAACCATTAATTCCAACTTTAACCCTGAGCTAAAACACTTTCTTGACAGTTGACAGGACCCATAGACATAATACCAGACATAAACATCTCTTTGACATTCCCAGTGTCCGACTAAATCTATACAAAAATTCAATGCGCATAAAAGGGCCTAAAATCTGGAACTCCCTGCCTGAAAACTCTAGAACTGCAGACACAACCTCCATCTTCAAAAGCACCGTTAAAAAACATCTTATCTCACTTACGCACCCAACCGGTAGTTAACCATACGAAAACTACTTTATCTTGCACATATCCACAGCAAAATACACTTATTGATATCTGTGATTCTCCTTAATTTGCACATTACTAACCACAGCAAAATACACTTATTGATATCTGTGATTCCCCTTAATTTGCACAGTTCTAACTAAAATTCTAATACAACTATTGCTCCATAATACTTAAGCTAGTCATAAGTTTGCCTAAGATACTCCAATTAGAATCTATATTATGCCAATATATCACCTTTACCATTAATATATAAACTAATTGCTAACTTTTTATACTAATTGTTAAATTCTCAATGTTTAAATTCCAGTACCTAAATTTTGTAAACCTAACCTTACAATCTGTATATCCATTGTATAGCTATTGAGTAAGACCTATCATAAGACTGCCTGAAAAGCCTAGGCATACCTAGGCATATTATTGGCCATCTTGTAATATCAACTTTAATGTATAACTATAAGTACCCCCCCACCTTGTATTACATGAAATAAAGGATTTGAATTTGAATTTGAAAAGTGACTTCCAGGACTTTGAACTCTGCTTGGAGACCACTGTGGCCAGATTGTGTTGAAAAGAGGGATTTTGAAGGATTTGAGGCTGACAATGATGACCCTGTTCCTGTTGTGGAAGATATTGTGGCATTGGGGAACAGCCTGTGGTTGGAGGTGAGTGGTGAGGATGTGGAAGAGTTGGAGGAGGAGCACAGGATAGAGCTAACAACTGAAGAGCTGCAAGACCTTCATCTGGAACAGCAACAGACCACAGCTGAGGTTATTGCTTCACAGGAGGAGGAAGAGAGAGATAAGGAGGTGCCTTCTTCAGTGCTTAAGGAGATGTGTACAAAGTGGAATGAGTTGCAGATATTTATTGAAAGACACCACCCTGAGCAAGCTGAAATGAGCCTTCTGTGCAACCACTTCAGTGAGAGCCATGTTGCACTTCAGGAAAGTGTTGAAGAGTTGCCAGAAACAGAGGACTGTGGACAGTTACTTTACCAGGCAGGGGTCTAGTGACTCAAGCTGGTCCTAGTGGCATTAAAAGACCAAGAAGGGAAGTGACCCCAGAGAGGGACTTGTTACCTTAAGTCCTTTTGGAGGGGGATTCCCCTTCCAACCACTAACACCCTGCCCCTGTCATCAACCCAATCTTCCAGATGCCTGCAACTCTTCAATAAAGGTAAGTAAATGTGTATATATATATATTTTTAATTATTTTGTATGTGAATATTTTTTGTGGAACGGATTAATTGTATTTACATTATTTCTTATGGGAAATAAGTGTTCGAATTTCGTAAACTTCATGTTAAGTAATAGCTCCTGGAACGGATTAATTACGATACTCGGGGGTCCACTACTCAGATCACAACATAAAAGAGGTCCAGACATGTATGCGAGGAGCCCCAGATCGACAAAATATGATCAGCCGCGTGGGAGCCTTCTCCAAATTCAACTTCAATAACAAAAACATAAGGTGGGACCAAGTAAACAAAGTCCTAAATGATATAAACTGCGAAGATAGCCTAAGCATCACAGATACTAACCTATGTCTAGAACAAATTACCTCAGTGGCACTTGAGGTTTGCTCAAGGCAAATTCCCTTAAGGAAAAGGAGGAGAAGATGTAAACTAGAAAGAGAGGCACTCCCTATACAGGCGAAGGCAGAGAATAATGGAGCGACAACAAGAGGCCAATATATCTGAAATACGTAGGGAGACGCTGGTCAGAGAAATAGCAAACATCAAATTAAAACTAAAAGAATCTTACAGGAATCAAGAAATGCGGGAAGAACTAAAAGCCATAAATGAAATTGAAAGAAACTTAAAGTATTTCTTTTCTTATGCCAAATCAAAGTCGAGAAAAACATCCAGTATTGGGCCCCTACTTAAACAGGATGGGTCGTACACAGATGACAGCAAGGAAATGAGTGAGTTACAGTATGACTCGGTTTTTAGCGAGCCGCTAACCAGACAAAGTCGAAGACCTAAATGAATTTTTTATGAATGCCACAGAACTTGGCAGATGCATGCCTATCTGACATTACCCTGACGCCAAATGACTTCGAAAAGGCAATAAATGACATGCCCATTCACTCTGCTCGAGGGCCAGACTCATGGAACTCCGTGTTCATCAAGAACTGCAAGAAGCCCCTATCACATGCTTTTAACATCCTATGGAGAGGGAGCATGGACACTGGGGTCGTCCTGCAGGTACTAAAAACAACAGACATAGCCCCACTCCACAAAGGGGGCAGTGAAACAATAGCAAAGAACTACAGACCAATAGTGCTAACGTCCCATATCATAAAAATCTTTGAGAGGGTTCTAAGAAGCAAGATTGCCACTCATGTAGATACCCATCAACTACACAACCCAGGGCAGCATGGGTTTAGAGCAGGTCGCTCCTGTCTGTCCCAACTACTGGACCACTACGACAAGGTTCTGGATGCTCTAGAAGACAAACAAAATGCAGATGTTATATACACAGACTTTGCAAAAGCCTTTGACAAGTGTGACTATGGTGTAATAGCACACAAAATGCGTGATACAGGAATAACAGGAAAAGTGGGTAGATGGATCTATAATTTCCTAACAAGTAGAACACACAGTAGTAGTCAACAGTAAAGTCTGAGGCAGCTACTGTGAAAAGCTCTGTTCCACAAGGCACAGTACTCGCTCCCGTCCTGTTCCTCATCCTCGTATCGGACAGACAGGGATACAAGCCATAGTGCCGTATCTTCCTTTGCAGATGACACCCGAATCTGTATGACAAGTGTCCACCATTGAAGACACTGCAAGACTCCAAGCAGATATAAACCAATCTTTAAATGGGCTGCAGAAAACAATATGAAGTTCAATGATGAGAAATTTCAATTACTCGGATATGGAAAACGTAAAGAAATTAAAATCTCATCGGAGTACAAAAATTCCAACCACACAATAGAGCGAAAAACTAATGTCAAAGACTTGGGAGTGATCATGTCAGAGGATCTCACCTTCAAGGACCATAACACCGTAGCAATTGCATCTGCTAGAAAAATGACAGGATGGATTATGAGAACCTTCAAAACCAGGGATACCAAGCCCATGTTGACACTTTTCAGGTCACTTGTTCTATCTAGGCTGGAATATTGCTGCACACTAACTGCACCTTTCAAGGCAGGTGAAATTGCAGACCTAGAAAATGTGCAGAGAACCTTCACTTATCGCATAACTGCGATAAACCACCTCAATTACTGGGAACGCTTGAAGTTCCTAAACCTGTACTCCCTAGAATGCAGGCGGGAGAGATACATTATTATATACACGTGGAAAATTCTCGAGGGATTAGTACCAAACTTGCATCCGAGAGTCACTCCCTACGAAAGCAAGACTTGGCAGGCGATGTAACCTCCCCCCAATTAAAAGCATGGGTGCCACTAGCACGTTGAGAGACCACAATAAGTGTCAGGGGCCCAAGACTGTTCAACTGCCTCCCAGTATACATCAGGGGGATTACCAACAAACCCCTGGCTGTCTTCAAGCAGGCACTGGACAGGCACCTGAAGTTGGTACCTGACCAGCCAGGCTGTGGTTCGTACGTTGGACTTCGTGTTGCGAGCAGTAACAGCCTGGTTGATCAGGCTCTGATCAAACATGAGGCCTGGTCACAGACCGGGCCGCAGGGGCGTTGACCCCTGGAAATCTCTCCAGGTAATAATGAGATTTTTTTTGGACATTCAATTGTATCAAATTGTCTTTTTACCATAATTTTATCAAAATTGTAACGAAGTGTAAACTAACTTCTATCTACACCTAATAAGAAATAAAGATTTGTATTTTATACTGCAGATATTTTGTTGTGCAAATGGCAAAAAACACCTACTGAAATCCAATTAGCTGCCACTGATAAAAGACCTATTTACCCTCACCGAGACCTACACAATATACAGTGGACCCCCGGTTTTCGTGATTTTTTCGTTCCAGAATGCTGTGAAAGTGCCATTACCAAACTAATTTATTCCCATAAGGAATTTCATATTTTCGAAAAATACATGAAACCTTAAAAAGCTCAGAAAAATATGCTAAAATAGTATTTTATTGCATATTTCGAAGTTTTAGAGCGGTTTGAGTGCTTTTCTGGCAAAACTCATTTTTTAGCTAAAATACTTAGATTATCACACTCTTAAATAGAATTTCTACTGCAATTGAAATTTATGGGAAAAGTAAGCTAAATTTTAGTCCTTTTAGACCCCCAAAAATACACTTATAAAAGCATTTAAAAAAATACACTTACATAAAAGGGCGAGTTTCGAGCAGGTCGAACACTGGGGGGGTCCACTATTACTAAACTGATTGGCTATGATGTGCAACTCATGCCAAAATATTTCTGGGCAACTCCCAAAATACCTTTCACAGAAATATACTTATGCTATGGATTAATTTGCTTGAAATTCACTGCAAACTACTTTTTTGTACGGCAATGAAAATAAATAATTTGAATCTGAATGGTGTACACAGTATGCATATTCAATATACCTGGAGTTTACCTGGAGAGGGTTTCAGGGGTCAACGCCCCCAGGGCTCTGAGACCAGGCCTCATGGTGGATCAGGGTCTGATCAACCAGGCTGTTACTGCCTGCCGCACACAAACTTACATACGAACCACAGCCTGGTTGGTCAGGTACTGACTTTAGGTATTGTATGTATTGTTAAATAAATTAAACTAATGCCAAGTAGCAGTTTTCAATTATTGCCTTACCAAATTTATATGTGGGAGATATCTTTACCCATAGAAAAATATTGGAGTCTTCTGACCTATCAGTGACCTTGGAATGTCTGTGATCACTGGTATTTATATTCTAGGTTAAATCTACAAAACATACTATTATGTTTGGTTTTAATGAGACCTCAGTTTAAATTTTTAATGCGTTTTTTATAGACTGTAGTATATTACATAGAATGCATCCTAGGTTAACCCAATCAAGCCACAGGTGTCCAGTAGCTCGACTGCTAGTGCACTCAGCTCTCGCACTGAGGTCCAGTGGTCGATCCCCGGTACGGGTGGAAGCCATCAGGACATGTTTTTTCTTAAGACACTTGCTGTCCATTTTCACCCATCAGTAAAATAGGTACCTAGGTGTTAATTGACTGGTGGGTTACATCGTGGGACAAAATATACCCAATTTGTCCAAAATGCTCTGTATAAGGGGCTTTTTATATAGTAGTATGTCACTGAAGTACAAGGTATACAAGCCTAAATGACATGTACTTATAGAAATAGATTATATTATGTGTCATTAGGACCAGAATAAAAGTTTACCTGAAAGTTTAATTTGGTCTCTAGTGCAATGAAATTATTAGGGTGAAGTACAGCAAAATATTTATTAATATACACCATCCACATCCTAGTTTTATCTAGCAATAGACATCTGGATTGTGTTTATAGGGAAGTGCTAAAGTCAAACTTTATACAACATACAGGGATCACAAGTATACAATACTGACAAGTTGATGAGCAAGGCATATTGAACACTAGTCATCTTTATCGTCTAAAAGTTTGGCTTGCAGCTGGTTTCTAGTCTGCACAGCAGATTATAGAAACCAGCAGGTGGAAACATTAGGTACAGGTGGAAATCCTAGGATGTTTCCTTAAGGCACCTGCTCTCCATGTTCACATATCAGTAAAATAGGTACCTGGATGTTAGTCAACTTGTGTGGGTTGCATCCTGGGGACAAAATTTACTTAATCTGCCCGAAATGCTCTGCATGACAAGGTGCTTTCTATACAGTAGTGCGTCATTGATGTCAGCTAGACCTGTATACCTTGTATATGTACTTGTAGAAATAGATTATTATAACTACAGTAAGGTGGTGCACCATGTCTGTCATCACTTAGTGCCTTGGTGAATGGAAAACAATCAGGTTTGAGCCAAGAATGGGGATAATTACAAATCCTGTGGAGGGGCTCAAACCCCAGTCCTGTGGTGGGGCTCGAGCCCCAATCCTGTGGATCAAGAGCTCTTTACTATCAAAGCACCTTTTTGAAAGCTGAACCGTGGCGTTATTAAAATGATCGACTCCCTTACCTAAAATTCTAACACCAGTGTTAAACTAAAACAACTTTTCAGTTTAAGTTTTAAGGAATGTGCATGTAATGGTTGAACTTGCAGACTATATACTGAACTGTCATAACTTGAGCTTTACTTCCAGGTTGACTATACAAGTATAGATAGTTACAACCGTTTTATACAATAACTTAAGACATAAATCAACTTCAAAATAACATCAAGTTTATTTAGGAACAGGTACACAAAAGTACAATTATTATATATAGTTTAACGTGTAAATTACCTAGGATAACCTTTTTTGGAGGTTATCCTAGGTAATTTACACTATGTATGGTAATTCCACTTGTGTACCCGTGCCTAAATTATAGACTAGTCACTTATTTCCACTGGGGTCCTGGATTACTTCCCTAACATGAAATACGAAAATACTAGCTTGTGAGACGATGGCACAGCAATAGAACTTACCGCAGGGTTAGATTCGAGTGGCAGCCAGCGGACCATGATGCAGGGTTGAGAGTAGACTTAAGTGTGAGGAGGAGCAGCAAAGACCTGTCAGGAGGGAGTGTGTGCAGCTTCTAGCGGCTTCCTCAGTCCTCTACCTTACTCAGCCCCACCCGCCAGTCACACCCATTTTCTTTTTTCCAGTATTCTCTAACCTAGCCTGTATCTTTTGTTTGTATTTGTGCATTTCTAGTGGACACTTGTTTATATTTGAAAATACATCCGAGATATAAATGATCCGTTGACATTGATAAAGGCAGAAATAAAAAAGAAATTGAGGTTTGAAAATAACGGCAGACAATATCACCAGTTATCTGTCAGTAAACAATATTTTGTCAGCCAGAAATAAGGATTCATTATAACATTTTCATGTTTTATTGAAATATAACATTACATTCAATATAAAAGAAGAAACATACAACTTTTTAATATAAGAGCTTCAGACAATATTACAACACAAAAGAGCTATGAAACTATAATTCAGACATAATACATAAATTATGAATGACATACACTAGGCCATATATTAAAAATAATGTAGTTAGACTGTTGGGTTTAGTCCTGACTCTTTCACTTCTACTTAAGCTCTTCCTCTCACCGGCTATTCTTCTTCTATCCCCACTTCCCCCTCGCCCCTAGTTACCATATTTGTCCTAGGCACATGTCAATTAGACACTAGGCCTGTTGTATGTATGTGTGTGTGTGTAAGGAAACACTTCGAAATGTTTCTGCCCCACCGGGAATTGAACCCGGCCCCTCCGTGCGTGAAGCAAGAGCTTTACCCACTAGGCCACCGGCCTAATTGCCGCCCCCGAACAGACGCTTCTACAGCCCTATAAAATGGGTCCTGCAGGCATGCGAACAACAATTGAGACAGTGGGCAACCCTGACGTAAACCCCTTCCCATCCTGACACGCTGCCCCACCCTCCCATTCAACTGCACACATACTTGCTCCCAGTACAAAGTACGTGCCCAACTCACCATCTCCTTACCAAACCCCTGCCACCTCATAATGCTCCACAACGCTTCACGTTCCACACTATCATACGCTGCCCTCCAATCCAGTGCTAACACCCCCCCCCCTCCCTCCTTCTGCCTACTCTCAATAAACCCCCGAATAACCCCATGCCCCACGTACATAGACCTTCCCGGCACCCCATATTGACTCCCAACAATAACCTTATCTAAGACCCTTTTCAATCGATTGCCTAATATTAGTCCACGCACATAAGTGAAATAGTCCTATAGTCCCTCACCGTCGTCTGACTAGTCCCCTTTGGCACCATAACCACAATACCCGTAGACTGTGAATCCCCCAAGACACCCCCCTTCTTCATGACATTTAACAACTGCACTAAAAACCCCTTTAAAATCCCCCAATGCTGTATATAAAAATCCCTCGGTAATCCGTCTATCCCTGGCGCCTTACCCCTGCTCATACCCATCAAGGCCGTCCACACTTCATCCTCCACTATATCACCACTCAACCCCTCCCTATCATCCCTCTCAAGTCCACATTGCACCCAACCACCCATATCCCTTAAAGCCTCCTCCTGCACCCCTCCGCTCCTCATATACGACCCATACCACCCATCCACATACCGTCCCATGCCCTCTGTCGTAACCAACTCTTGCCCCACCCTATACCCTCCCAAGTCCTCATGCACACACAACCTTACAATTTCTGTCGCTCTACGCCTACATGCCTGCCCTCGCAGGACACATGCCGACGGCTTGTCACCCCATACCACCTCCTCTAATCCACCCGCCACCCTTGCAGCATCAAACCTTTCATTTTGCAAAACCCGAATTTTATCTTTCAACCCCTCTATTTCCACAACAGGGTAACCCGCACTCCCACATCCTCTCCCATAACAATCCCTTAACTGTCCCTCCAAATACCTAATAAGTCCATACGCAAACTGATTATCCTCCCTCCCCCGTCTAACATAGAAGTCCCTTATCTTGCCCTTAGCCACATTGTCCCACCAGAGCAACAAATCCCCATCCACACGCACCTCAGACCACAACCTGTCCCACAAACCCCCAAACGTATCCCTCCCCATTCCCTCTTGAAGCAACCGGACATTTAATTTCCAATAACTCCCGTACCTGCGAGACAACCCCCCCCACCCCAAATCCATCCTGACACGAAAAAACCACATCCAACACACGCACCCTCCTCACTTCCGCTCTCCTAATCACATATAACCGGTCCAGCCGAGCAGCATAACCTCTCCTCACAAACGTGTGCTCCACGTCCCATGCAGCACCCCCCACATCCACCAACCCCACACCATGTAACAGATCCCCCAGCAAAACCGAACAATACCCCGCCCCCCTTGGGTCCACGTCTCTACGACGTGTCACACAGTTCCAATCACCACCCACCACCGCAATCGCAGGTAGCGATCGTAGGTGATAAACTAACACATCCCTCACAAAATCAGTCTTTACCCTACCATCCGCCTCCGCCGGACCATAAATACACACAAAGGACACCCTATCCCTCCCCCATGATCCATCCACCCGTATGACCCTCCCCTCCCTCCTCACTGTGATGGACAACAAACGGGCTAGTCTCCCTAATTAATATCGCCACCCCCTTTCAATCTCAAGGAGCTATTCCTCCACGTTCCCCCCTTTTTTTATTCTTTTTTTTATTTTTATTTTCTTTTCTTCTGCAGCGTAAACAGTGTATCCTTCAATCAGTAACTGACAACCATACTTGTGGTTATGTTCCTGTACAAAAACCACGTCTATACCATACCTCACCAAATACTCACGAAACCATTCACGCTTCATCTTATCACACAAACCATTAATATTCATGGTAAAGCACTTGAAACCGACAGAGGAGGTTTTCCCTTAGGCACTGGCACTTGCCGATCCCCTTTCCCCCGAGTGCCACCACGGTCACTCCCAGAGTCTCGGGAACCACCTTTCATGAGTCTCTGCCCCTTGGGACCTCCAACATCACCCCTCCCTACATCAGCCCACATCTTCTTACCCGGAAGTTGCGCTGGTGTGAGCACGTCGTCCGTATCAGACTGGGCCGCTCTCTTCCGTGACGCACTTTCTTCCTCCATACCCACCTCCTGGAGGCCATCGAAGTGCACCTCCGCCTCCACGTGAAGCAGCCGTCCTGCGGCCGAGGCACTAGCCCCAGGGAGGCCACCCACCTCAGCATCCCTGTCCCCCGCTGACTCCAAGTCAGCCGCAGGTTCGTCCACACACACCTGACCTGGGGTGCCCAAAAGGTCCTGCAACACCGTAGCAAACGCCTCCTCTGCTACCCTCTCATCAGCCGCCGATACTCCTCCCACGGCTCCAGGCTCCTGGACAGATGATTCCGGTACCCCTGGTAAGGTCGCACATCCATCCTCCAAAGATTCTGACCTGTCCACCTCAGCACACCAACTTGCACCCGACATAGGGTTGTCCGACCCACGCTCCTCCGTACGATGCACCGAAGACTCTCGTTGATGTCCAACATCCTTTGGGCCCGTCCTTTTACCACACTGCACAGCCATATGGTCATAGGCCCCACACAACCTGCAGGTACGACGTTGCCCGCATAGGTAACCATGACTTGAGTCCTGAAGTCCTCCAACAGTATGTAGGAAGGGATGGGATGGCGTAACGTCATTTTTAACGTAAACGTTCCCTCCAGCAGACCTTGAAACATCCCTTCCGACCACCTGCCCACCGTCGCCGTATGAACAGTTCCATATCTCTCAAAAACTGTTCTCAAATCAGCCTCAGTCGCCTCAAATGGGCAATTACGGACCTTGACCCAAACGTAGTACCTGGATACGTCGTGAAGACACACCGTTACTGCCGAATTCACATCCACAGGTACTTCCTGAAACCTGGCGACAATCCTCTCATACACATCGGCAGTTCGAAGCTTAACGAAGATTCTATATGCACCATTTATAGCCACACCACACAAATCTTCATTCTCCAATCCGTAGACGTCGCGTACAATGGTAGTCAGTAGAACAGAAGCATTCTGGCCCGACACAGCCCCACGAATCATCTGGATACACACAGTGTTAACTCGGCGACGACCCAACTGCGCCATGTTGTGAAAACAACAATGTCACAAGGCGCCGGTAGAGGCAGGCTAGTCGCACGTCCGCTCGACACCAAGGTTGAGCGACGAATGCACGCCCAATGTTTCTACCCTGGCTGGGAATCGAACCCAGGGCCTCGCCGTGTGAAGTGAGAGCTTTAGCCACCAGGCCACCAGAGCCCAATATTATACATTAATACCAATAATGGTAAATTATAAAATAATGTGTATTTTTTTATTTTATTTAAAATAACATACATAATACATAGAAATATAATACAATTATGAAACACTCAGTTCATAATACGCACTGCTTCATACAATAATGGAATACACAACAAACATAACAATAAAATTAACAATAAATTAAACAATGGGTATCATACCATCTGTGGGAATTGTGAGAGATTGTCTATCTGGGACACCGCCACTTGCAACAAACAATCTCCCGAGGAGATGACCGACTAGTATAATTTTACCGCAGTCACTCCCACGAGGTGTGTGAGAAATTTTTCCCATTCCTGGTCGCATCCGAGGGGATCCTTCGATATTCTCACACTCGCCCCACTTCACTCTGGACCAGTGTAAATAAATTTGAAGAGATTATAATAGTAAGTATGGTATGATTAAATTTTTAGTGGACTGTATAGTAGTTTAGATATATGATATAGGACTGATTGAGGAGAAGGAGGAGAGAGTACAGTGATTAATGTTCACTCACCCCTTATCTGCGTCTTGGGTGTTGACTGAAGTTAGTTGTTAGTTTGATATCTTTATTATGCACCCCATACCCATTCTGTGGGCGGTAGTCAAAAGATTACAGAGGTACATAATGGGTCCAGGGACTGGACCTCAAAGTTTGATAGCTGAGCAAGTTACAAAGGTAATGAACTCAGATGGTCACAATCATGACAAGTTACAAAGGTATTTGCAGATTACAGAGGTATATATAGGGTCCAGAGACTGGGCCCCAAAGTTTTAATAGCTGAACAAGGTACAATGGTAATGAATTCACTAGTTACAAGGTAATGAATCATGTAAGTAAATTTACTTACGTCTGTACATGGTTGCACTCATGAACAAATTATAAAGCAATGAGCAATCTATTAGTCTACACCCAGCCACAACTGTAATGAGTTATTGGTGCAAATTTTAATTGTTGGGTCACACACACACACATATACACATACATATATACACACACGTACATACACATACAAACAGAGATAAGGCAAGAGAGAGAAGGGTGGGTTGACTGCATTTTCTTGGACTGCAGGAAGGCCTTTGACACAGTTCCTCACATGAGATTAGTAAAGAAGATGGAAGACCAAGCGTGTATAACAGGAAGGGCACTGGAATGGATCAGGGAATACCTCACAGGGAGGCAACAACGGGTCATGGTGCGTGATGAGGTATCACAGTGGGCGCCTGTGACGAGCGGTGTACCGCAGGGGTCAGTCCTAGGACAGTGCTATTCTTGTATATGTAATGACATGACGGATGGGATAGACTCAGAAGTGTCTCTTTCGCAGATGATGTGAAATTAATGAGGAGAATCACATCGGATGAGGACCAAGCAGGACTTCAAAGGACCTGGACAAGCTTGACATCTGGTCTAGCAACTGGCTTCTCGAATTAACCCCACCAAATGCAAAGTCATGAAGATCGGTGAAGGGCAAAGAAGACCTGACAGAGTACAGGCTAGGTGGACAAAAGACTACAAAACCTCATCAAAGGAGAAAGACCTAGGGTGAGTATAACGCCAAGCACATCTCCGGAACACACATCAACCAGATAACCGCGGCAGCATATGGGCGACTGGCAAACCTAAGATTAGCGTTCCGTTACCTTAACAAGGAATCGTTCAGACACTGTACACCGTGTACGTCAGGCCCATACTAGAGTATGCAGCACCAGTCTGGAACCCACACCTGGTCAAGCACGTCAAGAAACTAGAGAAAGTGCAAAGGTTTGCGACAAGGTTAGTTCCACAACTCAGGGGCTGCCTATGAGAGAAAGGTTGAGGGAAATAGGACTAACAACACTGGAGGAAGAAGGGTCAGAGGAGACATGAAACGACATACAAAATACTGCGGGGAATCGACAAGGTAGAAGTGACAGGATGTTCCAGAGAGGAACAGAAACAAGGGGACACAACTGGAAGCTGAAGACTCAGATGAGTCAAAGGGATGTTAGGAAGCATTTCTTCAGCCATAGAGTAGTCAGGCAGTGGAATAGTCTAGAGAAAATATAGTGGAGGCGGGAACCATACATAGTTTTAAGACAAGGTATGATAAAGCTCATGGAGCAGGGAGAGCAGAGACCCAGTAGCGGACAGCGAGAGGCGGGGCCAGGAGCTGAGTCTCGACCCTTGCAACCACAATTAGGTGAGTACAATTAGGTGAGTAACACACACACACACACACACACACACACAACACACACTACTATATATATATATATATATATATATATATATATATATATATATATATATATATATATATATATATATATATATTTCAACATGTCGGCCGCTCTCACCGAGGCAGGGTGACCCAAAAGAAAGAAAATCCCCAAAAGAAATACTTTCATCATCATTCAACACTTTCACCTCACTCACACATAATCACTGTCTTTGTAGAGGCGCTAAGATACAACAGTTCAGAAAATCCCCAAACCGCCAATATCTCAAATCCCTCCTCCTTTAAAGTGCAGAGGCATTATACTTCCATATATATATATATATATATATATATATATATATATATATATATATATATATATATATATATATATATATCACATCGGCAGGGTGATTTGAAAAAGGAGAAACACTGTTTTGCCAGAGGCACGCCAATACTACAGTTAAAAAATTGTAACATCAACACCCCTTCTTTAGAATGCAGACACTGTGCCACTGTGCTTCCCATCTCCAGGACTCAAGTCCGGCCTGCCGATTTCCCTGAATCCCTTCATAAATGTTACTTTGCTCACACTCCAATCACCTCAACAATCCCTCCTCAGCCCTCTGGATAATACTTGTAGTAACCCCACACCTCCTCCTAATTTTCAAACTACAGATTCTCTGCATTATATATACACTGTACATTGCCCTGAGACATGACATCTCCACTGCCTCCAGCCTTTTCTTTGTTGCAACATTCACCACCCATGCTTCACATCCATCATCAAAGCACTGGTATAACTATTCTCAAATTCAAATTCAAATTCTTTATTTCTAGTAATATACAAAGTGGGGTGTACTTATATTATTATACATTTTATGAAGTAGATATTACAAGATGGCCAATAATATGCCTAGGCTTTTCAGGCAGTCTTATGATAGGTCTTACTCAATAGTGACACAATGATTATACTGATAATAAGGTTAGGTAATTGTAGTGATTAACTAGGTTTACAAAATTGAGGTACTGAAATTCTAACATTTAAGAATTTAACAATTAGTTTAAGAATTTAACAATTAGTTTATATATTAATGATAAAGGTGATGTATTGGCATAATACCGGTTCTATATTGGAGTGTCTTAAGCAAATTTATGCCTAGCTTAAGAATTATGAAGCAATAGTTGTATTAGAATTTTTGGTTAGTCATGTGCGAATTAAGGGGAATCACAGATATCAATAAGTGTATTTTTCTGTGGATACCTGGAGTCTACCTGAGAGAATTCCAGTGGTCAACGCCCCGCGGCCCGGTCTGTGACCAGGATATGTGCAAGATAAAGTAGTTTTCATGGGGTTGGGTGCGTAAGTGAGATAAGATGTTTTTTTAACGGTGCTTTTGAAAATGGAGGTTGTGTCTGCAGTTCTAGAGTTTTCAGGCAGGGAGTTCCAGATTTTAGGCCCTTTTATACGCATTGAATTTTTGTATAGATTTAATCGGACACGGGGAATGTCAAAGAGATGTTTATTATGTCTATTATGTCTATGGGTCCTGTCACAACTGTCAAGAAAGTGTTTTAGCTCAGGGTTAAAGTTGGAATTTATGGTTCTATAAATGTAGATAGCAGAGTAGTAAGTATGGATGTTCTGAACAGTGAGTAGGTTTAGGTCTTTGAAGAGTGGGGGGGTGTGCTGCTTAGAGTTGGATTGCGTGATAATTCTTACTGCGGCTTTTTGTTGGGTTATTATTGGCTTTAGGTGGGTAATTGCTGTTGATCCCCATGCACAAATGGCATATGTGAGGTAGGGATAGATGAGTGAATAGTATAGTGTGAGTAGGGCTGATTGTGGTACATAATACCGTATCTTAGAGAGGATCCCCACAGTTTTGGACACTTTGTTATGTGTTGGATATGGGTGCTGAATTTCAGGCTGCTGTCAAGGTGAAGGCCCAGGAATTTGCCCTCATTATGTTTAGCGATAGGTGTAGTGTTGATCTTAATGTTTAATTGTGGATCACCTGCTCTGTTGCCAAACATAATATAGAAGGTCTTATCAGTGTTGAGTGTAAGTTTATTGGCTGTCATCCATGTTGATATTTTTATTAATTCGTCGTTAACAATGGTATTAAGCGTGGCAAGATTTGTGTGGATGACATAAGTTGTGTCGTCAGCAAAGAGTATTGGTTTCAGGTGTTGTGATACATTGGGAAGATCATTGATGTATAAGAGGAAGAGCAGGGGACCAAAGACACTTCCCTGCGGTACTCCGGTGTCAAGTGGTCGTGTCGTGGAGGATGTCTTTAATGGTGACATACT
This sequence comes from Cherax destructor, assembly GCA_009830355.1. Lineage (NCBI taxonomy): Eukaryota > Metazoa > Arthropoda > Malacostraca > Decapoda > Parastacidae > Cherax > Cherax destructor. Next base: position 16,319 of record WNWK01007501.1, on the reverse strand, counting down.
GATACCTATCAGTGAGGTAGGATTTGAAGTATGCAAGTGCATGACCTCTTATTCCATAGTGGTCAAGTTTGTGGAGTAGGATGCCGTGGTTTACTGTGTCGAAAGCTTTCCTTAGGTCAATAAAAAGTCCTAATGGATATTCCTTATTTTCCAGTGCTGTGTACAGCAGGTCTATCATTTTTACTATTGCATCGTTAGTGCATCTATTTTTTCTGAAGCCAAATTGGCAGGGGTTGAGTATGCTTTGTGTCATTATAAACGAGTATGTATAATCTCTTGTGCAGAAGTTTCTCGAAGATTTTGGATAGCAACGGTAAGTTTGATATTGGCCTATAGTTGTTTACGTCTGTGGGGTCACCACCTTTGTGTATTGGTGTAACCCTTGCTGTTTTGAGTAGTGTCGGGAAAGTGCTAGTTTCTAGTGATTTGTTAAAAAGTAATGAAATAGCATGTGAAAGGACATGAGCGGCTCGTTTGTATATTAATGGTGGAACTTGAGACAGATGCCCTGATTTATTTTTAAGTGACTTGATTATCATGGTGACTTCAGTAGGTTCAGTAGGTGCAAGATATAAGGAGGATGGGAAATTCCCATCTAGGTAATCACTTGCTCGGGCATTGGTATCTGGGATTTTACTGGCAAGATTTGATCCTATGGTTGAGAAGAAGTCATTTATCTTGTTTACTGTATCAATAGGCTGTAGTGGTGTTTCGTTGGGTTTAGTTAGGACAATATCCCTAGTTTTTTTCAGTTTATGGGTACCCATAATCTGTGAGAGTGTTTTCCAGGTCTTTTTTATATCTCCTCTTGTTTCAGTGAATCTGCTGGAGTAGTACAATTGTTTGGCTTTTTTTATTAGTTTGGTGAGAACTGATGAATAGTATTTAATAAACTCTTTATGTATGAATTCCCGTCTATATGGCTTTTCATATTGATGTTTTTTGTTAATGGATTTTAGTAAGCTGTTAGTTAGCCATGGGCATCCTAGCCGTTTATTCGTAATCTGTTTCATTTTTATAGGACAATGTTTGTTGTATAGTCTATGTAATTTACTAAGAAAGTTGTCTGTCCAATCACCGATACCCTTGGCGTTTGAAAATTCTATAGCCCAGTCAACCGTTTCTAACTCTGCTGTGAAGTTATTTATTGATGTCTGGTCATGAAGTCTAAATGAAAATTTGGTGTATTCTAGGGGTGGTTTACTAATGTTTGTTAAGAGGAAGGTGGGGTAGTGGTCTGTAGTGCTGTCTGTTATTATCCCCGATTAAAGGGGGGCTAGGATGTTCGTCCATATATGGTCGATTACATTTTCCTCTTTGCTTCCAGGGATAATGTTCTTTGTCTCCACAGACTCCTCAGTGCACCACTCACCTTTTTACCCTCATAATTCTGTGATTCACCTCGTCTTTCATAGACCCATCTGCTGACAAGTCCACTCCCAGATATCTGAATACATTCACTTCCTCCATACCCCCTCCTTCCAATTTGAGTTCCAGTCTTTCATTACCTAATTTTTTTTTATCTTTATCACCTTACTCTTTCCTATGTTCCCTTTTAATATCCTTCTTTTACATACCCTACCAAACTCGGTCACGAACTTCTGCAGTTTCTGTTCATTATTATTATTATTACAATCAAAAGAAGCGCTAAACCACAGGGGTCATACAGCGCAATTTCTGTTCAGAATCTCCCAAAAGCAGTGTCATCAGTAAAAAGCAACTGTGACAACGCCTTTGTCTTAGATTCTTTATCTATTAATCCCACACCTCTTGCCAACACCTGAGCATTCACTTCTCTTACAACCCCATCTACATGGTGACCCAAAAGTCTGGATACATAGGCAAAATTGCATTTATGTAATGATTATAAAATAATTTTAGTGAATATATCTTCAACGTGTCCACCATTAGTAATGCAAAGTTCAACGCGCTTTGCAAAATTCATATAAACAAGATGCAGTAACTCCGGTAACTGTGGAAAAAACAGAATATATACTGTATTAGTAATATTTCCTGTTTGACAGTAGCCTTAAATTCCAAACACACATACAACAAATTTCAAAGAAAATCTCGAAGACAGTAGGCATATTATCAAAGATACGCTATTATGTGCCTCAATCAGCTCTCCTTGCACTCTATCATTCACTTATCTACCCGTATCTCACCTATGGAATCTGTGCATGGGGATCAACAACGTTAAATCACCTTAGACCACTCATAACACAACAAAAGGCCGCAGTCAGAATGATAACAAATTCCCACTCTAGACAGCATACTCCACCAATATTCAAAAGTCTCAAACTACTCACCGTAAAGAACATTCATACTTACTCTTGTGCCTACTACATATATAAAACTTTACACTCTAATATAAACCCTCTGCTCAAAACTCTCCTCACCAACTTTAATAGGACCCATGATCACAACACAAGACACAGATCACTTTTTGATATACCCCGTGTTCATATCAACCTATGTAAAAATTCTATGCACATAAAGGGCCCCAGAATCTGGAATTCATTACCAGTAAATATTAAGATAATCTTGTCTGAAAATCAATTTAAGACTCAACTCAAAACCACCTACTCACCCAAACCTAAATGATCATGCTATAAACTACTTTGAAAATGCTCATTGTTACTTTCCTATACGATAATCTCAATTTTTAATAATATGTTACTATTATGTTACCCCCTACTCATATTATAAGTTAATGTCAAAAATGCTCAATGTTATTTTCCTTAAGATAATCTCAATTCCATATTATCATTCAAGAATCTTAACACCTGTAACAATCTAAGATCTAATATCATTATATAATAATTTAAACAGTAAAATTTCATCATATTGTAATTTTGAAAATAATTTTTAACTAGAATAAACTCAATAAATTTCTCTAATATTAAGTACCTAGTTTTTAAGGACTAGAATAAGCTGCCCCTAATGCCATGGCATGTCAGTGGCTCTCCTTGCACTCAATTTACATTGTAATTTCCAATACCCATGTAACCTGCAATGAAATAAAATTTGTTTTTGTTTGTTTGTTTGTTTGTTTGTTTCCAGACTTTTGGTTCACACTGTATAAATATATTGAACAACCATGGTGACATTACACATCCCTGTCAACGACCGACTTTTACTGGGGAATAATCTCTCTCTCGTGAACTGTAGATATAAATCCAAATTAATTTCCATGAACGTGCCTATCTGTGCTCATGATAATGCGAGCACAGATGGGCATGTTTGTGGAGCAACTTGCAATGTGAACAGACTGACTGATGTTGTAGTGGCCAGGCTTAGGCTTGGCTACAGGTACTTCTGACAGTTTGGGAGACACAGATGATGATCAAACTAAATGCAAATTATGTGATCAGGCATATGGTCACTGTCTTGAACACTATGTGCTTAATTGTGCACTGATTGAGGAATATAGAGATAGACAATATAATAACCTATGTGACATGTCAAGATATCTTATTCATGAAATAAGATACCTGCTTGTAACAGATAATTGAAATGTAGATATAAACCCAAATGTACAATTGTTAACCCCTTTGGGGCCTAGTGCCTAGGCCTTTTGTGTATCCATATGCTCTTGCGCTACCGTCCACAGGATGGATATGGGGTGCACAATAAACTAGCCACTTCGGTGGCAAAATCTAAAAAAAAAAAAAAAAAAAAAATCTATCTAATCCTACATACTCCAAATTAATTTCCATGAACGTGCCTATCTGTGCTCATGATAATGCGAGCACAGATGGGCATGTTTGTGGAGCAACTTGCAATGTGAACAGACTGACTGATGTTGTAGTGGCCAGGCTTAGGCTTGGCTACAGGTACTTCTGACAGTTTGGGAGACACAGATGATGATCAAACTAAATGCAAATTATGTGATCAGGCATATGGTCACTGTCTTGAACACTATGTGCTTAATTGTGCACTTATTGAGGAATATAGAGATAGACAATATAATAACCTATGTGACATGTCAAGATATCTTATTCATGAAATAAGATACCTGCTTGTAACAGATAATTGAAATGTAGATATAAACCCAAATGTACAATTGTTAACCCCTTTGGGGCCTAGTGCCTAGGCCTTTTGTGTATCCATATGCTCTTGCGCTACCGTCCACAGGATGGATATGGGGTGCACAATAAACTAGCCACTTCGGTGGCAAAATCTAAAAAAAAATCTCTAACCTGAGCCTCACTATCCTCGTAAAAATTCTTCACTGCTTTCCGTAATCTACCTCCTATTTCATACATTTCCAACATCTGCCACATTGCTACCCTATCATACACCTTTTACAAATCCATAAATGCAACAAAAACCTCTTTATCCTTATCTAAATACTGTTCATCTGTTTCACTGTAAACACTTGGTCTACATGCTCCGTACCCTTTCTAAAGCCTCCTTGTTCATCTACGATCCTGCTCTCCATCTTACTTTTAATTCTTTCAATAATTCTACCATACACTATTCCAGATATGCTCAACAGGCTTATTCCCTTATATATATATATACGTACCTAGATGGTGTTCCGGGGATCAGCAGCCTCGCAGCCTTGTCCGTGACCAGACCTCGCGGTGGATCAGGGCCTGATCAACCATGCTGATACTACTGGCCACTCAGGGGCCCATTGATAATCCCCCTTATGTATGCTGGGAGGTAGTTGAACAATCTCGGGCCCCTGACACTTATTCTGTTGTCTCTTACTGTACTTAAGGCACCCCTGCTTTTCATTGGGGGATGTTGTACCGCCTACCGAGTTTTTTGCTTTCATAGGAAGTAATTTATGTGTGCAGATTTGGGACTAAACCTTCAAGGATTTACCAGTGTAAATTATGATGCATCCTTCTTGCCTGCTTTCCAATGAGTACGGATCAAGGGACTTTACCGTTCCCACTAATTGATGTGCTTTACTATACTTATACATGCAGCAAAAGTTCTCTGTATATTTTCCGGGTCTGCCGTTTCACCTGCCTTTTGTGTATGTGTGTGTTCAAGACTATGAAGCTGAACACATCTCAAGGTGGAGGGAATGACCACCTCAAAATTACTTATTCCTGGCTGGTGGACTGATTACATCTTCACCTCTCCACTGCTTTTGCTCTCTCATATTGAGTAACCTCTGCATTATGACTGAAGAAGCATGCTGTGTAGGTGAAATTTTTCAATAGATACCTGTCGTTGTTTTAGTCATCAACTCAGTAATTTTTTTTACAGTGGACAGATAAGCCAGAGGAAGGTCTCTATCCATAGATCAAGCAATATTACATTCATTAGGGGAGTATTAAACCCGTAAGGATCATACAGTTAGTTAATTTAATATCTTTATTATGCACCCCATACCCATCTTGTGGGCGGTAGTCAAAAGATTACAGAGGTACATAATGGGTCCAGGGACTGGACCTCAAAGTTTGATAGCTGAGCAAGTTACAAAGGTAATGAACTCAGGTAGATCTGGTCACAATCATGACAAGTTACAAAGGTATTTACAGATTACAGAGGTATATAATGGGTCCAGAGACTGGGCCCCAAAGTTTTGATAGCTGAACAAGGTACAAAGGTAATGAATTCACAAGTTACAAGGTAATGCATCATGTAAGTAAATTTACTTACGTTTATACATGGTTGCCACCTGGGAAATGAGAGGCAGTGAGGTTCGATCCAAAGGGAGGACAAAAACAATTGCTTGGATCAAGAGCCCCTCACTTGAATCAAGAAATCTCCTTTGGGCCTCGTTAAGAAAAATTTCCCTGGTGACTAACATATTGCCACAAGCCATTTAGTGGTGGTAGTATGAGTGAAGGTGAAGCCCTGAGGTTGAGGAGTGTGGCACAAGTGTTACTAGCTTCTGCATATGTCGCTGTACACAGGTGTTGTACAGGTGTGTTAGATGCGTCACTAATTCAACACAGCACTTTGGCCTCTCTGGCTCATCACTGCATGTGCATAACTCATTCACCTAATATATTTTTTCTCAAATTAAAAACCTAGCAGAATATGAGGTGATATTTCAGGAAATATTTTGTGCATATATATATATATATATATATATATATATATATATATATATATATATATATATATATATATATATATATATATATATATATATATATAATATATATATATATATATATATATATATATATATATACTATATATATATATACTATATATATATATACTATATATATATATACTATATATATATATACTATATATATATATACTATATATATATATATATATATATATATATATATATATATATATATATATATATATATATATATATATATATATATATATATATATATATATATATATATATATATATATATATATATATATATATATATATATATATATATATATATATATATATATATATATATATATATATATATATATATATATATATATATATATATATATGTATATATATATATATATATATATATATATATATATATATATATATATATATATATACTATATATATATACTATATAGTATATACTATATAGTATATATATATATATATATATATATATATATATATATATATATATATATATATATATATATATATATATATATATATATATATATATATATATATATATATATATATATATATATATATATATATATATATATATATATATATACTATATATATACTTATATATATATATATATATATATATATATATATAATATATATATATATATATATATATATATATATATATATATATATATATATATATATATATATATATATATATATATATATATATATATATATATATATATATATATATATATATATATATATATATATATATATATATATATATATATATATATATATATATATATATATATATATATATATATATATATATATATATATATATATATATATATATATATATATATATATATATATATATATATATATATACACGTATATATATACTATCCAGGTAGTAGGTTGGTAGACAGCAGCCACCCAGGGTGGTACTACCTTCCTGCCAAGTGAGTGTAAAACGAAAGCCTGTAATTGTTTTACATGATGGTAGGATTGCTGGTGTCTTTTTTCTGTCTCATAAACATGCAAGATTTCAGGTATGTCTTGTTACTTCTACTTACACTTAGGTCACACTACACATTCATGTACAAGCATATGTATATACACACACCCCTCTGGGTTTTCTTCTATTTTCTTACTAGTTCTTGTTCTTATTTCCTCTTATCTCCATGGGGAAGTGGAACAGAATTCTTCCTCCGTAAGCCATGCGTGTCGTAAGAGGCGACTAACATGCTGGAAGCAAGGGGCTAGTAACCCCTTCTCCTGTATATATTACTAAATGTAAAATGGGAAACTTTCGTTTTTCATTTTGGGCCACCCCACTTCGGTGGGAAACGGCCGACGTGTTGAAAGAAGAAGATATATACTATCCAGGTAGTAGGTTGGTAGACAGCAGCCACCCAGGGTGGTACTACCTTCCTGCCAAGTGAGTGTAAAACGAAAGCCTGTAATTGTTTTACATGATGGTAGGATTGCTGGTGTCTTTTTTCTGTATCATAAACATGCAAGATTTCAGGTATGTCTTGCTACTAATACTCAGGTCACACTACACATGCATATACAAGCATAGATATACACACACCCCTCTGGGTTTTCTTCTATTTTCTTACTAGTTCTTGTTCTTGTTTATTTCCTCTTATCTCCATGGGGAAGTTAGTTTGATTTTTTAGTTTGATATCTTTATTATGCACCCCATACCCATCCTGTGGGCGGTAGTCAAAAGATTACAGAGGTACATAATGGGTCCAGGGAATGGACCTCAAAGTTTGATAGCTGAGCAAGTTACAAAGGTAATGAACTCAGATGGTCACAATCATGACAAGTTACAAAGGTATTTGCAGATTACAGAGGTATATATAGGGTCCAGAGACTGGGCCCCAAAGTTTTGATAGCTGAACAAGGTACAATGGTAATGAATTCACTAATTACAAGGTAATGAATCATGTAAGTAAATTTACTTATGTCTGTACATGGTTGCACTCATGAACAAATTATAAAGCAATGAGCAATCTATTAGTCTACACCCAGCCACAACTGTAATGAGTTATTGGTGCAAATTTTAATTGTTGGGTCACACACACACACATATACATATACACATACATATACACACACACATACACACATACATGTATATACATACACACATACACATACACACATATATACATTCACACACACACACACACACACATGTCAATGCTTTATTTACAGGGAGCAAAGTCAGGGTATTTTTCCAAAATGGTCTGTAATATACCACTGTGGATAAAATACTTTGACATATCTTGAACATTTCTGAGTGAGTAGTCTCTGAATTCATTAATTTTATCGCACTCCAGTACATAATGACGCAGGGTGTGACAATAATCATGGGGAAGTAGAACAGAATTCTTCCTCCGTAAGCCATGCGTGTCATAAGAGGTGACTAAAATGCCAGGAGCAAGGGGCTAGTAACCCCTTCTGTATACGTGTACATGACTAAAGTTAAAAAAGAGAGACTCTTGTTTTTCTTTTTGGGCCACCCTGCTTTGGTGGGATATAGCCGGTTTGTTGAAAGAAGATATATATACTATATTATATTCATGGGGATAGCGATAAATTTGTAGGGGGGATACAACGTCTAGAAGAATGGGAGGCAATCAGGTTTGATCCAAGAAAGGGGAGGCTAGGTCCAATTCCTTGGATCAAGAGCCTCTCACCCACATCACAGAACCTCCTTTGAGGGGGATGAGGGGAGAAAGAATATTTTATTTGAATCATGGGGAAAGCACGGAACTTGCAAGGGTCACAGTCTGAGGAATGGGGGGCATTAAGGGAAAGAACAATTCCAGTTCCTTGGACCAAGAGCCTCTCACTAGCCTCGAGGCACCTTCTTTGAAGGGATGAAAACTAAAATTTGCTCCAATAATTTAGGTTTGATAAAAGGAAAGGAGGGGCTTCAATCTGTAGTAGTGATGTATCCGATATCCGCATCCGCATCTGCGGAACATCCACACAATTTCTTACATCCGCATCCGTATTTCACTGCAAACAAGATACTATCTGCATATACATCCACATCCGAAATCTGCGGAACATCCACAATTTCTTACATCCGCATCAACATCCACGAAACACCCGCACAATTTCTTACATCTGCATCCGCATTCGCATCCGCAGAATGAGTAAGACATCCGTATACACATTTGCATCCGCGGATATCTAAATTTTCACATCCGATACATCCCTAATCTGTAGGATCAAGAGCTCTTCACTGGCATCAAGGCACCACCCTCCCCCAGAAGAATGCAAGAGGATTGGTAAAGGTCCTGGGAGCAGAATGTCTTCTCACCGACATCAGGGAACCTACTTTGAGGGATCAATTATTTATTTTTAAAATTTGATGTCAGATATGAGAAGAATGTGTTTGAAGTCAAAGATGAGGGGTCACAGGAGACAGATTAGTTATGTACAAATTTTGTTTTGGCATGTTAATGGGTAGAAATTGGTCATTGATACTAAATTATTACACTCATGGGGGAACAAACAGCATCTGGGAGAATGGAAGGTCATGGGGGGTCATAAGCATCTGGGAGAATGGGAGGCAATAAAGTTCAATCCAAGGAAGTTCAGGTTCACTTTCTTAGCTCAAGGAACCTTCCTTGAAGATTAGGAGAAAGCATGGAGTTACTAAAAGTGTTATTAAAGAGGGCTGAGGAGGGACTCTTGAGGTGGTTCAGAAATTTAGAGGGGGCTGAAGCAAACTAGGATGACTTGGAGGGCATATAAATCTGTAGTGGAAAGAAGACTGGGTAGAGGTTGTCCTAGGAAAGGTTGGAGGGATTGGGTAAAGGTGGTTTTGTGTGCAAAGAAGGGCTTGGACATCCAGCAAGCATGTGTAGTATGAGATAGGAGTGGAGGCAAGTGGTTTCCATGACAATGTGCTCTTGATGTGTGAGCAAGGTAACATTTATAAAGGAATTCAGGGAAACCAGTTAGCTGGACTCGAGTCCTGGAGGTGGGAAGTACAGTTCCTGCACTCTGAAGGAGGGGAGGATATATATTTGCAGTTTTGAACTGTAGTATTGGCACGCCTCTGGCAAGACAGTGATGGCGTAAGTGATGATGATGATGATGATGATGATGATGAAAGTGTTTCTTCTTTTTCGGGTCACCCTGCCTCAGTGGGAAATGACCGATGAGTTAAAAAAAAAACTAATGCAGATGCTGCACTCTGAGGGAGACCATAAAACAATAAAAAACTACAACAAAACATACAGCAACCATCCAGGGAGGTACTACCATCCTGCCAGGTGACTGTGAAACAAAAACCTGAAACTGTTTTACATGATGGTAGGATTGCTGGTGTCATTTTTCTGTCTCATAAACATGCAAGATTTCAGGTACGTCTCGCTACTTCTACTTACACTTAGGTCACACTACGCAAACATGTACATGTTACACTGACTGTCTACTCACTCCTTATACTACCTTTACTACTACCACTACTACCACTACTCCACATTTCCCACCTCTTGTACCTCCTGTCTGCCGCCTATAAATACCCTTCCTCTGTCTCTGTGTGTTAGTGTGACTTTGTAAATGGTCCAAGTCGGGCGAAACGTCGTCGAGCTCCTCTTTTATATGTGCGGTTGTGTGTTATTGTTCCAGTCACGGTATTGTGCCTTTTTATTATGTACATGTTTATGTATACACACTCATCTGAGTTTTCTTTGATTTTATCTTAATACAGTAGTTCTTGTTCTTATTGCTTTTCCTTTCATATCCATGGGGAAGTGGAATAAGAATCTTTCCTCCGTAAGCCATGCGTGTTGTAAAAGTCAACTAAAATGCCGGGAACAATAGGCTAGTAACCCCTTTTCCTGTATAGCTTACTAAAAAGAAAAAGAAGAAAACCGTCAAAGTGGGATGTTTGAATGTGCATGGATGTTGTGCAAATGATAAGAAAGAGATGATTGTAGATGTTATGAATGAAAAGAAGCTGGATGTCCTGGCTTTAAGTGAGACAAAGCTGAAGGGGGTAGGAGAGTTTCAGTGGGGAGAAATAAATGGGATTAGGTCAGGGGTTTCAAATAGAGTTAGAGCTAAAGAAGGAGTGGCAATAATGTTGAATAATCAGTTATGGCAGGTAAAGAAGGAACATAAATGTATAAATTCAAAGATTATGTGAAGTAAAATAAAGGTTGTATGTGAAAAGTGGGTTATAGTAAGTGTTTATGCACCTGGAGAAGAGAGAAGTGTAGAGGAGAGAGAAAGATTTTGGGAAATGTTGAGTGAGTGTGTGGGGAGTTTTGAACCAAGTGAGAGAGTAATTGTGGTTGGGGATCTTAATGCTAAAGTGGGTAAAAATGTTGTGGAGGGAGTAGTAGGTAAATTTGGGGTGCCAGGGGTAAATGTAAATGGGGAACCATTAATTGAGCTATGTGTAGAAAGAGATTTGGTAATAAGTAATACGTGCATAGAAATGATGTAAAATAGACTAGTCTTTTAGACCCCCAAAATTACACTTACAAAAGCATTTATAAAAATAAACTTACATAAAAGGGTGTGTTTGGGGACCATCGTAAGTCGGGGTACCACTGTATACAGTGGTACCCGACTTACGATGGTCCCCAAACACACCCTTTTATGTGTTTATTTTTTAAATGCTTTTGTAAGTGTAATTTTGGGGGCCTAAAAGGACTAGTCTATTTTACATCATTTCTTATGGAGATAAATTCGTTTGGTAATGGCACTTGAACAGCATTCTGGAATGAAAAAATATCGTAAGTCGGGGTACCACTGTACAAGGTATGATATAGCACGTAAGGAAAGTAGTTTATTGGATTATGTATTGATGGATAAAAGGTTGATGGGTAGGCTTCAGGATGTACATGTTTATAGAGGGGCAACAGATATATCAGATCATTATTTGGTTGTAGCTACAGTTAGAGTAAAAGGTAGATGGGACAAAAAGAAAATGGCAACAGCAAGTAAGAGAGAGGTAAAAGTGTATAAACTAAGGAAGGAGGAAGTTAGGGTGAGATATAAGCAACTATTGGCAGAAAGGTGGGCTAGTGCAAGTATGAGTAGTGAGGGGTTGAAGAGAGTTGGGATAGTTTTAAAAATGCAGTATTAGAATGTGGGGCAGAAGTTTGTGGCTATAGGAGGGTGGGTGCAGGAGGAAAGAGGAGGGAGTGGTGGAATGAAGAAGTAAAGGGTGTGATAAAAGAGAAAAAGGTAGCTTATGAGAGGTTTTTACAAAACAGAAGTATTAATAGAAGAGCAGAGTATATGGAGAGTAAAAGAAAGGTGAGAGAGTGCAAAAGAAGTGCGGATGAAAGAATGGGAGAGGCTCTGTCAAGAAATTTTGCTGAAAACAAGAAAAAAATTTGGAGTTAGATAAACAAGGTAAGAAAGCCTAGGGAACAAATGGATTTGTCAGTTAAAAACAGAGTAGGGAGTTAGTAGATGGGGAGCTGGAGGTATTGGGTAGATGGCGGGAATATTTTGAGGAACTTTTAAATGTCGCTGAAAAAAGATAGGCGGTAATTTCATGTACTGGCCAGGGAGGTACAACATCGTTTAGGAGTGAAGAAGAGCAGGATGTGAGTGTGGGGGAGGTGCGTGAGGCATTACGTAGAATGAAAGGGGGTAAAGCAGCTGGAACTGATGGGATCATGACAGAAATGTTAAAAGCAGGGGGGGATATAGTGCTGGAGTGGTTGGTATTTTTGTTTAATAAATGTATGAAAGAGGGGAAGGTACCTAGGGATTGGCAGAGAGCATGTATAGTTCCTTTATATAAAGGGAATGGGGATAAAAGAGAGTGTAAAAATTATAGGGAATAAGTTTACTGAGTATACCAGGTAAAGTGTATGGCAGGGTTATTATTGAAAGAATTAGAGGTAAGACAGAGAGTAGGATTGCAGATGAGCAAGGAGGCTTTAGAGTGGGTAGGGGATGTGTAGATCAAGTGTTTACAGTGAAGCATATATGTGAACAGTATTTAGATAAAGGTAGAGAAGTTTTTATTGCATTTATGGATTTAGAAAAGGCATATGATAGAGTGGATAGGGGAGCAATGTGGCAAATGTTGCAAGTGTATGGAATAGGTAGTAAGTTACTGAAGGCTGTAAAGAGTTTTTATGAGGATAGTGAGGCTCAGGTTAGGGTGTGTAGGAGAGAGGGAGATTACTTCCTGGTAAAAGTAGGTCTTAGACAGGGATGTGTAATTTCACCATGGTTGTTTAATATATTTATAGATGGGGTTGTAAAAGAAGTAAATGCTAGGGTGTTGGGGAGAGGGATGGGATTTAATTATGGAGAATTAAATGCAAAATGGGAGTTGACACAGTTACTTTTTGCTGATGATACTGTACTTATGGGAGATTCTAAAGAAAAGTTGCAAAGGTTAGTGGACGAGTTTGGGAAAGTGTGTAAAGGTAGAAAATTAAAAGTGAACATAGATAAGAGTAAGGTGATGAGGGCATCAAACAATTTAAATAAAGAAAAATTGGATATCACATTGGAGAGAGGGATTATGGAAGAAGTAAATGTTTTCAGATATTTGGGAGTTGACGTGTCAGCGGATGGGTTTATGAAGGATGAGGTTAACCATAGAATTGATGAAGGAAAAAAGGTGAGTGGTGCATTGAGGTATCTGTGGAGACAAAAAACGTTATCCATCAAGGCAAAGAAGGGAATGTATGAAAGTATAGTGGTACCAACACTCTTATATGGGTGTGAAGCATGGGTTGCAAATGCTGCAGCGAGGAGGAGGCTGGAGCCAGTGGAGATGTCCTGTCTAAGGGCAATGTGTGGTGTAAATATTATGCAGAAAATTCGGAATGTGGAAATTAGGAGAAGGTGTGGAGTTACTAAAAGTATTTGTCAGAGGGCTGAAGAGGGGTTGTTGAGGTGGTTTGGTCATTTAGAGAGAATGGATCAAAGTAGAATGACTTGGAGAGCGTATAAATCTGTAGGGGAAGGAAGGCGGGTAGGGGTCGTCCTAGAAAGGGTTGGAGGGAAGGGGTAAAGGAGGTTTTGTGGGCGAGGGCTTGGACTTCCAGCAAGCATGTGTGAGCGTGTTAGATAGGAGTGAATGGAGATGAATGGTTTTTGGGACATGACGATCTGTTGGAGTGTGAGCAGGGTAACATTTTGTGAAGGGATTCAGGGAAACCAGTTAATTGATTTAGTTGGACTTGAGTCCTGGAAATGGGAAGTACAATGCCTGCACTTTAAAGGAGGGGTCTGGGATAGTGACAGCTGGGAGGGACTATTCTCAGCTGTCGTATCTGAGCTCCTCTGCAAAGACAGTGATTATGTATGAGTGTGGTGAAAGTGTTGAATGATGATGAAAGTATTTCTTTTTGGGGATTTTCTTTCTTTTTGGGTCACCCTGCCTCGGTGGGAGACAGCCGACCTGTTGAAAAAAAAAGAAAAATTAGAAGATTTTCTAAAAGTTCACCCAGATCCCTATAAGCATCCTAGTACAGTAATTATAAAAGCCACTATGAAAATATAAAAGCCTACTCAGGAGGAAAATAGTTACAATGTGTTCCACATTATGCTTCATGCTACAAATTACATAGAGGCAGCATAAACTGCAAAAATGTGACTGTGGGTGAAATGTGTATGCTCAATCTTCCACATATATCATCTTGTGAAGATTCCAGGTGAAAATATCAACACTTATGTCCTGACGAACCCTGTATAACTTGCTGATCTGTAGGGCCCGCCACTTTTCAAGGACATAGCTATGTACTGTACTAGTAATCAGGAGGGCCTGATAACTACAGAACCAAAAGGATGCATTCCCTCAAATGTCTGCTCAACCATAGTCAGTTATGATCTGCTGACTGATTTAGTAGGGTTAGTACTGAACCTGTAGTTTACTTCTACCACTCCCTCATAGGTGTGTTGGTCACTAATGGGCTGCAGCTCAGGAGGAAGGACTAACTTCCTACTGAAATAGGGGTGTCTTGTATATGGCTGTCCACACACAGCAGTCTACTTAGTTATGACTACCCCTGGTATAGGAAACCTTATCATCTAAGCTTACAATTCCTCATCACAAAAAAGGCAGCACCCTAAAGAGTCAAGCCTTTACAGATAAAGGATTATTTACATTTTATTTTTAACACATCGATCGCTTCCCACCAAGGCAGAGTGACCCAAAAAGAAAGAAAAAAAAATGTCATCATCATTCAACACTTTCACCATCACTCATACATAATCCCTGTCTTTGCAGAGGCACTCGGATACGACAGCTTAGACGTCCCTCCAAACTGCCAATATCCCAAACCCCTCCTTTAACCCTTTCAGGGTCCGTGCCGTAGTTCTACGGCTTTGAGTTGAGGGTCCAAACAGTAGTTCTACGCCATGAGCTCAGCTCACTCAGATAAGCTGTGAGCGGTAAATTTGGGCCTAGATATGAGAGAAAACATCTATGTGGTAAGTAAGCACCACATAAAACAAATCCTGCAGCACACAGTGCATAATGAGAGAAAAAACAGACCATAATTTTTATTAAAACATCGAATTTGCAGTGTTTTTTCGTATACATTTTATAGTTGTATTTGCTATTTTTGGTCTCTTTGATAGAATGGAAGATATATTACAGAAATAGAGATGATTTTGATTGGTTTTAGTACAGGAAATGGCTTGAAACTGAGCTCAAAGTAGTGGAAATGTTAAATTTTTGCCGATGTTCAAGAGTAAACAAATGACCTCACAAGTCTAATACGCACCAGCTGGTGGGTCTAATATACGTTCACAAATGTGGTGATATTATTTGTACAATTATTACAATATTGCATAACAGTAAATCTTCCATTTTGGTTTAAATAAAAATTAATTGTGAATAAAAATCAAAATGGAATTCATTTTTAAAGACTGAAAACGTAACTAATGAACAGAGGAAATGTTAGTTTAGTGCCAGGAATGCCTGCATTGTTTATTCTGCACCCTATTCCTCTTTAAGGGGGCTCCTTGACGAGGTAAAGAGGCTATCGGTCTGAGGAATTGGACCTTTGGTCTTCCTCAGACCAAACCTAATTACCCCCAATCCCCCTTCCGTATCCCATCTCCTCCATCCTCCCTTTTTCCCTTTCCTCCTCTTCCTCCTCATCCTTCCCTTAGTTCCTTCCCAGTTTTACCCTGGGAGCTTCTCTCCTCAGGCATTCTAGTTCCTAGGTAGGGGGAAGGGTATCGTGGTCCATCCCATT